>DWON01000297.1:0-36927 GCA_018251015.1 Phocides pigmalion okeechobee | reverse complement strand
AACCTATTATAACATAATACTTTATGGGTAGCATGGAACAAAGCACAACACACCTTGGTAATCGGTAAAATATGGATTGATGGATGAGGACATGTGTACACTGTTTCGACAAATAGGTACTTTCCTTTAGATGGAGTACTTATCCTCTTTTCATTTATGTGAGGAAACAAATGCGTGTTTCTCAAAAAAGCTCAAGGTTGCTCTAGAACATTGGTCTATGGCAGATTGGTAAACAATTAATACCAATCTATCGGCCAAGGACACGCTCATAACTCAGTGTCCTAGACATCAAAAAAGATATATTGCCGTAGTGATTGGGAGACCGCCAATGTTAGTTTATTGCTAGTTCTTGTATAATAAGGTATAAGACACAGTCGATTTTGCTTTTTTTATGAAACTGAGAGATCAAACGAGTTTGCAATTTACACGATGATTGGCGATCCCTGATAAAAATTAATAAACGAAAGCATTGATAGCTTAGTGATTAAGATTCCAATTTATCACACGGAGAGTACGGTGTTCGAATTCTAGACATGCATCTTTCCAAAGTTATTAGCGTATCAAACATTTTTTTCATTTATTTTACTGATGAAAGGACATATCATGAAAGAAACCTATATGCCTGAGAATTCTTCATAAAGGGATCGAGGGCGCATGAAGACTCCAAATCCGCATTTGGGAACATAGTGGCCTATGATCTTAAACTTATTTCGAGAGGAGAACCTTGCCCAGAAGTGGAATAGTTATAACTTGATGATGAATTAAAAGGTGGTTTTAATGTGACACCATCACGATATTGTCATAAAAAAATCGTGAAAATTTACTTATAACACTTAACTTACTACATTTTTATTCGCAACATTACTATAACCTTTATACGTTACTATAATAATTACGTTAATAATTAACAGAGTAAAAGAGTGGGCGACAACGTTGGGCGACGAGTTATGGGGACTAAGTGAGTCCCTAACGAAATCGGATCAAATAAGGATTGTGAGTAAACAGTTACCTCGCCCGTGTATTTGTCATTGATTAGTTGGTGTTAGCAATTTTGAGCTAATTAACAAGATACTGTAATTCGTTTTTTTTTATAAGTCAAGAGTAGCAAACGAGTTTTGAGGCTGTCTCATGTTAAGCAGTCGCTGTAGTCCATGGACTTACACATCCATCTTCAAACGGAATAGACGGCCTATCCGTGGTAAATGCGTTGATATTCGTGAGGAATAAGATGGCCAGTAATTGCAATTTCGATTGGAAGACGAGAGTGGTTTCGACGGACTATGAGAGTGGTGGTGACCGCCACCTACTTAACGGAAGACGCCATATAACTAATCATTTTCAATATAATGTTTTATATAATATTGTAGTATCATTATAATTTTGTTCAATATATTAATAATCCGAAGGGATTTTATCTCCTTGTAAATAAAGCTAAGAGGGAACCCTCGAGATCCAAATAACTACGACCCACGTCTCTGTATGCCGACTATACTTTAATATGAAAAGAAATGTCGGACGTCCACCGAATGTACGCCTAAAAATCGCTGGAATAATATGAAATTTGGTATATTTATTATGCAGTAACTTCAATTGACTTTCAGAAATATAAGCAAATGAATGCAAGTGTAAAGAAAAAAGATGGCAAGCAAATATTAGAATCTTCTCTACGTTCCGTCAGCACCATGTTGACGAGAAAGATTAATGCCGTTAAGGTAAACGTAAATGTATATAAATGTATATTATAGGAAATGACTGTTTATTATTTTGGTTTCATATGAATGAATTAAGGTTGCATATTTAATGGAAATATAACACAAGTAGATATTTGTGATATATGCTATTATGTCACATTTACAAATAACCACCACTTTAAGATAAAAAATATATTTTTTTATTTATTTTTCATTAGTGTGGCAGCACCTTTTATGCCCCTTCGTGTCGTTTATAAATTATAAATAAATAAAATAATACAACCAAGTTCCATTTGCAGTGCATTCACGCGACAGCGGAACGACTGGCGAGAGAATTTAATTACACTGCAGACAAAGGCAACTATACATATTGCTCTGCTAAATACTCAAAGTTTTATTATCTAGATAGACCTGATAAAGAAAACGCAACGATTAGGGAAGACACTCCCGAGTTTGCAAAAGACAATCCTCATTATTTGAACGTTCCACTCGAGAAAGATTCTCATTTTTACGATATAAGCGTTAACACAAACATGAGCTGTATTCATGTGCCTACAAATATTTATTATCAAGGTAATATTGTCAGTTATTTCAATAACACTGCACCGTAGAACTAAATACTATTCAAACATATACCTTTTTGTTTTGTGCAGCTGATTAATATGTTGTTTTCTTTCCAGAAACTGATGCGTTAAACGCGATATTATGGTCTAAGGAACTAAATGAGATTTTTACTAAGAATTACCAGTCGGATCCATCTTTGGTGTGGCAATACTTTGGTAGTTCTCGTGGCGTACTCCGCTTCTATCCGGGTATGCCATGGAATATGAAGGAGGTTGATACGTACGACTGTAGAGTTAAGTCTTGGTACATAGAAGCTGCTACATGTTCTAAAGATGTTGTTATTCTATTCGACGTTTCGGGTTCCATGACAGGTTTCAAAAATTATGTAGCTCGAAGGACACTAAAATCGTTATTGGATACGCTATCAAATAATGACTTTGTAAATGTGTATACATTTAAAGCAAATACTACGGAAGTAGTAGCCTGTTTCAAGGGTTTCGTGCAAGCCACTCCGGAGAATCTGCTAACGATAAGTAGCTTACTAGAACCAAAAAAAGACGGAAAACACAGAGTACCATTAGAGGGAAATGCAAATTTGACGAAAGCTTATATAACAGCTTTTACGACTTTGAAAGAGGTGAGAATTTCATCTTTTAAATTAAAACTACGTAATCAGAGCGGGCCTGGGCGTCTTTTTAAAGGTTGTAAAAGAGTGGTTGTTAGATATACTTACAAGCAAGGCGACCAAAGTCTTCAAGAGTTGTAAAGTTTGTAAATACAAGCTTATATTGGATTTCAGTCCTATCTGAGGTTGATTATGTATGTCCATTGGTTACCACTTAACACCAGGGGTTGCACACTTCTTTGATATTCATCGCTTAGGGCGCTCGAATTAGGCTACGAAAAGGCGAAGCACAAGGAGCTTAGATACGATCACGACGTTCACGGACATGGTATTAAGTATATTCGTCCCCGGAATCACGCTACACAAACGTAACTACACATTTTTTACCTTATCATATATTTGCAAAATATTTTGTCTAAAGAGACGTTTTAATTATTTCGCTTAATGTGCCTTAATTGCTCAGGTCGGTTTTATTCAAAGTAAGATGTTTTAAGTGTGAAATAATTGGAATTATGAAAATATATCAATCTAGGTAAAATAATTTTAGACTGTTTTAAAAAAGAGCTTAGCAAAATTAACGAAATTACAGTATTACTTACAAAATGTAAAAACTTAGATAATTTGCTTGCTACGTGATTAAGCTGAACATGGTTTTAATTAGCAATGTACCTTTTATGAATTTTGTAAATATTTAATGGAAAATTTAAATTGTGTCTACGGCCAACATCATGTAGGGCTTCAGTGACCATTGACTAAGGAAAGTATGGTACATACTTGATTGGAACGTGATAGGCTATATTTTTTAAAGTCTTATCGCTGGTAATAGTTTTCTAGCTCCAGGTAATGGCCTGGAGCGTATAGCACACGGATATAACTAAAGCCGCACATATGACCTCCAATGGAGTTTAAACGAGTGTCTTTTATCTATACCATGATTTTTTGGCACTACCATCCAGCTTCCGAACGCAATTGATGTTGCTTAATTGTATCGATCGGTTATGATAGTATATAAATTACGATGTTATACTCAAATTCCTTGATAGGACTGAAATCCAATATGCTTACTTATTTATTACTCGTATCTCGACGTACCCGCTCTATACGGTTCCACTAATTAGTTTTTATGTTATGTAACGGGTACTCACGATTAACGATTTTTTTATTTTTAATTGCCGATATTACGAACCAGTTGCATGGGTCGTGGTCACGGCGAAACTAAAAAAAATCATAAAATTGTTAATTGTGGGTACCCGTTACATAACATAATGTTTGAATTCCGCGATAATATCAGTTTAAAATCGCATAATTAGTTTTTTATGTCAGTGACATTGCTTGCATTCACAATATTTTTTCAGAAAATCTCACAACTGAATGTGTACTTACAATTCACCCTTTTCCAATTGCCGATATTTCAAAAAATGCTTGGATCGTCATCAACGTGAAGTGATCCATACAACTGGTTCGAAATATCGGCAAATGCATAGCTAAATATATTCTGTATTCATATTAGTTTAAAATCCTGTTTTCAGTAAATTGCTATTTTCAGAGACGTAAGGACTGTAATGTAAGTAGCACTCAGGGTTGTAACCAGTTAGTGATGGTTATTACGGACTATGTACCCGGAAACCTGACTGAAGTATTCGAAGAGTACAATCGTGAGGTTGTTGGAGGGAATACATACATCCCGGTCAGGGTATTTACGTATCTCATAGGAAAGGAGGTTACCAATGTTCGGGAGATACAGTGGATGGCTTGTTTAAACAGAGGCAAGTAATACTTTTTTATTTTCTATTTTTTCTTTCGTGGGAGAGTAGCTTACGAGTTTGCAGGCGTCTGATGTGAAGTAATCACTGAGGCCCATAGACGTCCTGGTCCTAATTGAAGTTGTAAGTAAATGCGTCACTACTCATAAGAACTAAGATGGTTACCTCGCTTGCAGTTGCATCCGGCAACCGTAAATCTAACAAATTATGTGTTGTTTTGGCGGATTCTGAGGATACCTCCTCGTTCGAACTGTAGTCCTCCAACTCGTTAAAGTAGATCGTACCTCGGTAGGAATTGTCATGAAAGGCAAAAGTTATAGAGTTTCATCATATTTTAATGACGTTACGTCTAAATACTTTAGAGCCCTAATTGTTCTATGAATGCTAACGAACAGACCCATTGAGTGTGCACTATTGTAGCTCCTCTCATAACTATTCAAACCTCCATTATCGTTCTACTCGTGAATATAAATTATGTCTTTGCTCTAGTCAGTCTTATGCCAGCGCACACGGTTAGGAATTTCATAATGTAATTTTGGTATGCAGAATATTTTAGTGCTATTGTTTTATTTTCTTCCGCTAAAGGTATTTTTATGAAATATTTATTGTAGTTACGTAATAGTTGGTTAATTGGTTGAAATTCGCTTCCAAATTATTTTATTATAGTGTACTGTTTAATTCATGGATATATTCTTGAAAATATGATATTCTTGAATTATTTTACTAAGTAGGTTTAACACATGAAACAATTCTAAACCTATCGTTTAATCTATTTTATGATGCTTTGTTTGTTAGGGAAACGCAATATTATTTTAATTTTTATGATGATATTCATATTACTTATTAATTAATCTACTATTAAACCTAAAATAAAAGTTAAAAATAGTAACGAAAAAATATATAAATTAGCACAGCTTATTCAATCATTTTGTCCCTTTACAATTACCTCTCTTTAAATACTTATTTAGTTTTTTAAAACAGCTTCTTTACTCGTCCATACTAAAGATATGCTCGAAACATACCGGACCAATCTATAATATTAACAAAATATCACATTATTTTATAAATAGTAAACGAGTTCACAGTTCATTTGATGTTAAGCGGTATCTTTCGCCCTCGAACAACTGGTATAAACTTTTATAGAGCAGGAGTTTTATACCTATAGTTGACCACAGATGTATTGCCTGCCCTTAGGATGAAGATACTCGTAGTCACCTCATATGGATGTAACAGATAATTAAGTTTTCTATTAAAATGCAAATAGGTGTGCCGATGGAACTTTCCCGGTCGAATCATAAATGTTTTATTACCTGCATAACTATTATGGCTTTGTCCAGGTTTCTTCGTCCATATCCACTCAGTGGAAGAAGTGCAGCAGCAAGTGTTGAAGTATATCAACGTGATCGCTCGCCCTATGATCCTGGAGGGAGGGATGCCGCCGCCAACCTGGACTCACGCTAATATAGACGACACAGTAATTTTTATTATCATTAATATTCATTTTTTACAATAATTAAGAAGCGATAAGATCCAGCATCTCACACGGGGTTCTGGGGTTAGAAAGAAGCCTTGGAACGCCGCTCTGTTTTTTTCATGATTTCGCTGTGAAGGAAAATGTAAAGAAACCTGTATACCAAAGAGTTATTTAAAATCTAATTAAGTTTTCCTAAATGTATGAGGTGTACCGTAATGTGTACCTAAATGTAACTGGGAACCACACCTCTTCAACTAAAGTAATATAATTGCTTCACCTTTAATTATGATATTTCTCTGGTCAAAATACGACCCTACCACCATTTAATCTAATGAGGTGTACAACAGAATACACGGAACTGAATTTGATCAATTTAGAATTAGGATTTCATTATGAATCTCGTAAATTATGTACTTTGATGACAATTCCATATTTTTAACACGAAATTTAATATGAGTTTTGGTATGGCGGCACTGAATAGTACTGCGCACTCATAAGTAGATAGATAGGTATCTACAGTGAGGGTGTTCTACCCAAATATGAATATGTATGACATGTTAATTCGATGAACTTTATTTTCAGAGAACATCCAAATGGGATGTGAGTGGAGATGTAAAAAAGGTATGATTATTCATTACACGTAGTCATATAATAAAATATTATAGAGTTACATGAACTATATATTAATATTATTATGTTATTCATAACGGCATTATAAAGTAATAAAATAATGATAAACATGAATATAAAATATGCAAGTCTGTTAAGTTTCTAGCCGGATGTTGTCAGTAGGCGTCGCGTTCCTAGCCGGTAGAACATTAACAAAAATAAATATAACTATCAACTTTGAAATGCTACTATAGCCTTATATTTGATTATTGAGAATTATTACTTTTATTAAATATTTTTCAAATTTTTATGTCATATTTTGAACGTATAAAAGTTCATAACAAACTTAATGATTTTTTATTCACTTATGAATTGCTTTATTCAATCTTCAGACCAGGACTCAATAATATAAGCTGTTACTATAAGTGAAAAAATCATGCCACCGTTGTGGAAAACGTTATATTATTTGTTTCTAGGAAAAATCAATTTGTCACGTACTTAATGGTGAGGTAGTATCTAGGGATTTCAAAGCGCTTTAAGAAGAAAAAATTTTGTGGCCAAAATTGTGGTAAAAAATAGAAAAATCCCCGGCCTCCAAACTAAACAATACAAAGAAATGAAAAGCAAAAGACAATTGTATCTCATTCTTTTGAAAATCGGTTAAAAGCATATAAATATGAAAATGTTAAAGTAGTGAAACTGTGTTTTGATAGAATGGTATTGTAGAGTTTCTTACAATTGGGCGGATGTCGTAAAATTTATTATTTGACTAAAATAGATCCGTTATATCGTAAATTTACAATGGGCTGCAGTGTATTCATAATCTTCGGCAGCATTATAATTTTCTACAGAAATTTTCAATACGATGGCGTTTATAATATTCCGATGACATACACTTGTCGATAGTATAGAATCCTGACAAAACTAATTGGATCTATTTTTGTGTTGTATACATTGGGAACTGGGGACCTTTCTATTCATAGCATATACCGTGTATTGTCGCAGATGCTCTTTCTTTATTAAAGGGCCCTGAAACCTCTAAATAATATCTCGCCATTAAGTACGTGATAAGTTGTTTTTTTTGTGAAAATCTTTTCTATCCATACTATTCATGCGAATGTATTATTTATTAAAATTGTTTTTTCTGTACCAAGTTAAGTTTCGATTGTTATCTTCGAGATTAAATTAAGTTCTTATATTTAAATGGCATATTTCCGTAGAATATAAATTCCAAATGTTTAACGACTGCTAAAGTTATCCCAATAAATGAATAAGGTAAATATTTTTAGCCCGATGAAGACAAGCTGGTGACCTCGGTGGCTATACCGGCGTTTGATTATCGATACAACGAGGACAACCATGACGACGCTATGCTGCTGGGGGTAGCGGGAACTGACGTACCCATTGACAGCATAGCGAAACTAGCTCAGCCACATCAGGTACCTGTTTTTATGAAGTAAACACACATAATCCGTTATTGTTTTTCAATTGTAATAGCAAGAGTTGTATGTATTTAGGTCGTTGTTGTATTTTTTAGACATACTGTATACATATGGCCATAAAAATAAATAATTACTGGGTTTAACTGTGAAAGATAATATCGTAACGAAACATACATGTGTGAAGTTTATGAATTCGTATTTTTCCAGTGTAGTGTTATGGTTATGGACTATTTTTTCTTGTTCTGAGGCAATATCCGTGTTCAATCCCACTAGTTATAGCCGTTATAGGTGAATGTTGATGATAAAAAAACATACAAGATTTCGCACAAACGTTACAGATGTTTAGCAAAACTGGCTCAGTTGGAACATGCCGAAACGCTGTATTTAGATCTGTAGCCAGCTATAAATGATACAAATAGAACTACCTTTCAGGGCCAGACATATTGTAGGTGGAAAAAGTTTAATATTGCCCTATACTGTTCACCCCACTTGAAGATTCTTAGGAGGGTGAACATCGCTAGGGGTTTGAGCAGTGACGTAAGACTACTGAAAGGCGATTATCATGGAATCGGGTTCATAATTAATTTTCAATAATACACAGTAATGTAAAGTTGGTACAAATTAGTGATTTTATTGCATAGATTTATAATGTAAATAAGAAGAAAGATATTAGTATTTTAGTCAACACTCGCTAATCCCCCTACAAACGAATTTATCTAGACTATGCGTATCTCCTGACGAACATTGTATCTATATGTAGGCACGTTGCTATTTGCGCATAAATCGATTTCGGTCTATGCATGGAATTGTGATGTATGTAGTTACAAACTAAGGAAGAAAGATTGAAGCTTCCGTTGACCCAATTATCGAAGCTTAATTCGGTCAACAAATAAGTTTAGCTATTCAAAGAGGCATATCGAATACATTCTCGGTAGATAGCGAAGTAGCATTTTCATTGCAATATTATGTAATAGTAAAGGGGAATTTAATAAAAAAGCAAATAAATGAAGATGTAATTTTTGATATGTTAACTTATGTCATGGTAAGAAAAGTAATGTTAAATAGAGGAAAAGAATAAAATTACATCTTAGTTGAATTAATTACATATATATTTTACAAAACTGCAGATAGCCGGGCATGTCCTCAATACATAGATTGTATATACATATTTACTTACTATGATACTGCCAGACTAAAAAACCGTATGTGCTGTAATCATGAATATAGATAATGAAGCTAGGATATCGTTATGAAAATTAATAAATGTTGCGTACAAAGTAAATACAAACATAACAAATTGAACGCTGAAAGAAAGATCGTATATTAATTAAAATTGAAATTCAGACATTTTATTTCATTATAAGGTATTTACATACTTCAAATGTGAAAGTTATAATGTAAAGTTAGGTTCCCGGCTTTGAGCGCCCTGTTCGTTAAGATGGACTGGAAGAAAAATCCGATGGGTAAAACTCTCGGCACTCTATTTTTGATTTACTGCGGATTCTTTGGGCTCAACTAGCTTTATCTTATAATCTGAATATGGCAAATGCGTAGATTCTAATGACATTTTTACTTTATTAATTAAATATCTTTGGATCTATAAAGTCTTTGCATGTGTTCAAGGAAACTCGAATCCGTTATATAATATATTATGGCAGTTAAATGTCATATAATTAAATGTAAATAAGTGGATAAAAGGTAATATTATTAACGTTTTATGAGAACAACGGTTTAAATGTATTTTTGTTTCAGCTTGGGGTTAACGGGTATTCATTTATCGTGAGCAATAATGGGTATTTGCTGCTACATCCCTTGTTAATTACAACGGTGAGTATTATTTCGATTGCAGAGCTTAGTTCTTGAAATAAAATAATCTCTGCACATATCTACTAGCAATCATAAATAATGTTGCTAAATTAACAAACTAAGAGATATTTAAATTATTTTATACGAAAGTGAACTATTTCGTACTTTTTCTCTTTAATATGTCTTGTTTATATTTTTGCGGATAAAATATATCAATTCCGTATTTAGACGTGTTATGAAATAAAATTACAGAATACAATTGGCTGGTAATGATATATTTAAGTCAATTGCTTCTCTTACGAGATGCTTTTTTGTGATTTCATAAGAAAGTGATCATTTTTCAATATGATATTAAAATTTGGTACGGTTACAGTAGTTCGTCGTTAATTGATGTCGCCCCCAATAGCTATTTGTTGGGTTTTAAAAGTTCGTGAGCTAGAACGATTTAAGTTCTTATTCTTGTAAACGATTTCGTAGGGATATAAGTTAAGAAAACTCGTTTATTTGAAACGTAACAGTAATCAGTCTGCTGCCTTTCCGAACGAAACTTGTAAACTTGGTCTTGAAACGCCGAGTTCATAAAGATTCTGTATTTAAACGATGTATTTACTTTGAATTGTCATTTATTCTCATATTTTTGGTAGGGTAAGAGTTTTTGAATTGTATTTAGTATTTATCAACTAAACTAAAACTAAAAAGTTTGCAAGGGATCGGTTTTGTACATTTATTTTGTTGCGTTTCTTGATTACTGAGACTCATTTTCTTAATGGTATAAACAGCCTGGGGCACAATCACCATGTTTTAAAACAATTTTGTATCAAAATCGTCTTGTTTTAAATTTTGTCCAGAGTGATATAAAAGAACAATTGGTTCTCTATTTCTTGTTATAAGAAGGACTGAGGATAAAGCTTTATTTTCATTTTCAATTTCGTATAGCATCGCCACTCTCAAGAAAGTTTAAAGCTGTTTAAAGGTGGTCGCTTTCATTGACTGATTACATAGGTACTATCTTCAGAATTAAATAAATTTTAGCGTCATTATATTCTGATTTGCAAATTTATCATAAGCATCATTTTAGGTTTGGTAATAAATGTTTATATGTAATAAAAAGTTCTACCATCAAATAATGCGCACGTAATTGATTTACATCCACCTTAATTATAAAAACTCGTAGATAAACGACGAAATGCAAAAGAACTACAACAGCGTAGATTTCGTGGAAGTGGAACAAGTGGATGATGGCAAGGGACCGCGAGAACTTGGAGAGAAGATCAAGGCTCTCCGCGAGAGCCTGGTCAATGGCGAGGAAGGCAACATGACCAACGTGGAAGTGCTCTACCATTATGATAAATTCAGGTAGGTATTTTTTAGAGCTGAGCGCTCAGGGAACAATGTTTGGTATTTCATTACGCGACAGAATTCGTAACGAAGGAATGAATTGAATTCGTAAAGTCTATGGAGAGTATTAATTAAGCTGACATCGTTTTTAGAACTAACAAGTTGAAGTGATAATGGGCCGTTCACATAACTGGAAGGACCGATTTAAAGGTTCTCAAAAGGCAACCAGGTAAAAGGAGTACAGGTTTCCCTCTAACCATATGATCAGGACAAAACGAAAATTCATTTGGGTTCATTTGGATACAGAACGCACAAGATTGGGAGGAGGGGGAGGATAATATATTCATTTAGGGGAGGCTTATGTCCAGCAATGAATGGACTTTGAATGTTTAATGGATCGAATATTTTAATCGATAAAAAACGAACTAGGCCCTCAATGTTTTTTTTAAAACATTGCTTTTGTAATTCGCGTAGCCCTACGTCCTTTGGTAATCGTAACAGATTTCTAAAACTAAATATCTAATGACGAGCATAATTTTGGAGATCAATGACCGTTAGTGGTTTAACGTCAAGCGTGTTTCTGCATGGATAGCATGGTAGCTTAACATTCAATCAGTCATTGTTATCATAGAAGAGTAATCGTTAAACCTTATCAGAAACTTTGAGCGGATTGAAAGCATTTGACACGAACCAATTTCTGCCTTCATCCACCAACGTATTATGAAACATTGAGTAGTATACTTTAGACTTTACTTATTATAGACAGAGATAAGGTAGTTTGTAATAATCCAACACAGTACCAGTATTTATAGTATGTAATTTTAACAACAGTGAGGTAAAAAACAACAAGAACGTTTATGAAAGATGGTCTTATCACGACCCAGCTTTAGTCGCAACTCTCGCGTCCCGTTATATTAGCCTTTTCATGTTAGTTATGTTATGTTATTTTCATACGTAACAATGTACAACAAGAAATATTATCTTGGTACATTAACTAAATTCCTGGCTGTAAAAATATTTTAAAAGTAGTCACGATGTACACTTCATATATGTATATTTGGAATAGACAACTTACTAGTTTGTATTTACTGGTCAAAACGTTACATTTTTTTATACATATGAAAATGTCCATGAATTCCTTACGGTACAAAGTGTACCAAATAAAGAGATAAGTTACTTCTATACATACATACATACATTGTGGTCTATAGAATTTAACGTCATCTAAATGTTTATCTCTAATGATTTATAGATTACGCGTCTAAAACATCTCTTAATAATGATAAATAACTGTCGTACTTATGTACGACAGTTATTTATCAGTAGCGTTATCGCTGTAGTAAAAGTCAAGAAAAAGGCAATAAAACAAAATGTGAGAAACAATTTATACGAAGGCCTTTTCTGAGACACAAGGGATGAAAGACGTATCTCTGCCAAAACTGAACTTGGCAAATTGAATTTCCTCAATGGAATGTGTGTAACACCAAATTTTTGTTACATTTCAACTGAAGCCGGTCCTAAAATCTCTGACGTCAATATGTATGTGTAAAATATTTTAAGAAACATTGTTTTTCATATCTTCACAGCTTACATCTACATTTGAAATCCTATTAATGTTGTTACATTTAGTTATAAGCTATTAAAGTTTTATTAGAGCTTTGAAACCTCTCTGAACTTTTACTTCACTTACTTATCTGGGTATCATGGTTAATTCATTTATAATTACGGTCCTTAATAAACATTGATCTTTTAATGATAAGACAGACTAAACATCAACATTTTAAACTATTGTGCATCATATAATTACCAAAGGATCATATATTATTGATGTCATCCTTTGAATACATATTTAAGATATATTTTTGTATCCTGTCAAATATCGTTATTTCGGTTCGTCTAATATCAAACATATAAAGAGATGACGCTTTTCGTGTTTCGATTTGATAAGGATTCTGTTTTCTTATCGTTGCCTGTTTGAAGGATGTTCAATCTTGATGATTGTGGAAGCAAATACCTCACAAAGTGTAGAACTAAATAAAAATCTAATTTAAAATTTCTAACCGCTTGGGGACTTGGGTAATGGTATCCAGGTGTATAAATGTACATGACATAATGTAAGGGTATTTTAATGAAGGGACCCTAAAATTTTAGTCTCATTTTTTAGCAATTAAGTTAACGAAATCTTTCACATTGAAAATTTAAGTCATTTTATTCATATAGGCGGATAGCTCGTGTAAAACATGACTATTTCTTCAACAAGCTGGTAGGCACTCCATTTTCAATGGGCATTTCTCTCCCAATGGGCTACGGTGACACCGAGCTTATGCTCAAAGATAACCCGCTTGAAGCCAAACAGGGTCAAGATCTTACCGGCATCAACGTTACCACATACTTCAATTTTACATACAGAGTTCACCCCGACTGGTAAATATTTTTTTCTTTACTTTTAGAAACTTTTTTGTAATGCCTTTTATTTGAATGTGACTAGGTAAAACACGAAATTAACTGTCTATTTTGTAAATCATTAGGCTTAAAGATTTTGTTCTAAAGAGCAGCAATACACGTGTTGTTACAATCAGGTATGGTCTATGTGGGTTCGATAAAATATGTTCATATTTGAAAGGAAACATTTAAAAAAAAAGTGGGCTGCATACTCCTATACTGCTTTCAATACGTTGCAAAAACAATCTTCAGATCCTCTTTTTCTTTTGAGCTAAGTTGGTACGGTGGTCATTTTATCATCTGATTAATTTTGCAGGGTATATTGTAAATATCATTATCTTGAAGGACACGAGTCAGAAAACGCGGAGATTGAAATATTCAAGTTTTTAGTTAACCTTTCGAGGAATAAAATTGATATAACGAAGAAACAGTATGGTGAAGACTCTCATAGTGATACAACATTTATATTCGAAAGTGAGTATGTGTACGTATGTTTATATGTTAGAGATAATCTTATACACTGTTTCAAACCGCTACTTTAACATCATAAACGTAGATAGTGTTAGTGTTGCTATATTTTGGAAGAGTGTAGTAAAACCATTAATCCAATTTAGCCCTTAGGGACGTTTGTATTTTTTAGGTAGGTGTATTTATAAGGTATGACTATCATTGGATTGTGGAGGTACCAGTGGTTTCCTCATAATCCGTCTTAACAAGTCGTGTTTCTCTGTGAGTTGAAGAGTTATGGTTGTTGAGTACATTTAGAAGCGAGATCATCTTAGCCTTCAAGAGTAGCAATCTCTCTACGTAAGACCGTAAATTAGAACTTCATTATTATTAAGAGTCACAAGCGAATATCCAAGAACTGTGGCGACCATTGATCGGTCGGCCTCGTGCTCGATGACATCAGATAGGGTTTTAGCACTATTAGGAGTCGAATGTGAATATTCGTGAACTGCAGCGGCCACTTAACATAAGATGGCGTGCATAATCGGTTACCCTAACATGAGAAAATAAAGCTGCTTCCATTTCAGTTAGCTTAATTCGTAACAGTAGTCAACTAAGTATACATTTGTAAATTGATTAATTGTGTTGGTATTGTTATAACAAGGGAGATTCGGTAAATGCCTTTACATGTAGCGTTCTAGTTCAGCCACAGGCGCGCCGAGACGCTATTGATTGCCCCGTAATACTTAGGTTTATAGCCAGCAAACTCCAATGCATATCATTTGACTATCTATTACCTTCGGTTTTTAATACCTATTTTTCGTGAAATTATTACTTCATAATTTATTGTGATCATATCACGATAGATATATATATAAAATTATAAAAGTCTGCTTTGCATGCAAAATTTTATGCATACAGAATGCTTTTGAATCATTTTTTTCAGTTTCTTAGACACTTATAGTTATAAAAAAACGTTACATTCATTTAGTATATACAATTAAAAAAAAACACAATTTTATAAGCATTACGCATTCGACGATAAATAAAATATTAAAATAATAAACAACGCAATGAGACTTCATTGCGACTGACTGGTACTTACGGCTGTAAGTACCAGTTATTTATAGTATACTGTATGGTTACAACGTACTATGTTGTAGTATAGTTAGTACAAATTACACTAGGCATATATTAACAAAATGTGACCTCTTTTGGTATTCTATTGATTTTGAACGAAGTATTTGTATTACTTAGCCCCAACATAGCAATAGATACGTAGATATAGTCACCTAAATCGTGAGCGATTGCTACGCGCCAGTGATCTCATTCATGGGAAGGCAGGCTCCTCGTAGCGTGACTTGTGTGAAGCACTTGTCGTCACATGAAATGGGGACCCGTTTTTCACATCATATAAAAGCTCTGCGTTCTTCAACTAACCCTTTGTTGCGCCTAATATACTTACATATTTTTTCAGACACGAGCAATAACTTGGGATATCGTAAATTTTGGATTTGATGTAGACTATTCTATTATGGGTTTGTCAACGGTATTATTGATTACACCCGTATATAAATTTCTCGATTTCGTATCGTGTCAACCAATGACATGTTGAACAATAATGAACAAATTATTATTTGGAAGTTAGAAACTTATCCGCTTGGACGTATATTTAACGTTAAAATTATTGTTGTAAGTTATGTAGTTTCTTCAGCCATTTCATCTCAAAAGTAAGTGAACTTTATGAATCAGTGGCAATGTATTGAGTACTACTTGTACGTACTAGAAGTACAGTAACTAAGACTACATTGAATATATACACGTGCAGAGTTTTTTTCTGTATATTGTGTCACTATGTGCAAATTTAGTGCAAATAACCTATGGCCTAAACCTTTATCAAGATCGTAGTATACCTAAGTACCTGGTATTTATCAAGGACGTAGAAAATATATATAATCATATAAGGAAGGACTAGTATTACCTTTGTCACTGTATCACTTTTTATATGGTAAAAGTCTTCATTTTCTATATTTCTTATTGAGAAAGAACATTTCGTTTTATCTCTCCATTCCATTTCTATCTCGGGTCGAGCTACGATTGAACTGTAAATTGAATTCTGTTTTCCGTTTGCGATTTCTTTTTGTTCCCGAGTTAGCGCACGCACGTTTGTTAAGGTCGCAGCGGATTTATACTGTTTTGATTTACATACAAAATATACCTAGTATTAGGTGGGTAACCTAGGTTTATTAATGACTAGGAATGAAGACTTGTATAAGATTTATATTATAATGTAATATTTTTGTAACAAACGTAATAATTATCACGTTTTAGAACACTGTGGTAACACAAGTACGAAGGCAAAAGACGATTACTATTGTAACGAGGACTTAGTTAAACAATTGGTATTCGACGCGAAGCTTTCAGCCCCATATTTTAGGCAATGGGATGCCACCCCTAAAGAAAAAGAGTTGGCTAAGAAATATAACGTTGACGTAAGATTCATCGCCACTTCTAGCGGCCTGACTCGATGGCACTACATTTTTGATGACAGCAAGAATGAAAAAGTAAACCCTAACGGAGAAAGAGAGAAGGAGTATAATAAAGAGTAAGTATTTTTAATGTTAGAGGAGTAGCACATGCAAGAGAGACCAGGCTTTAATGTACTTTACCCTCGCGGGGTGGCTATGGCATCCACTGAGGGTTGCTAGCTAAATGCAAAAGGGAAATTCGCAGGGAACACTAGCCTCCTGGACTAACAACATTCTTTTCGAATTAATCTGCATTTTCGAAATTAACCATCACTTACTTATTCTAACAACAATATAAACGTTTTGAGAAAACCTATATACCCGAGAGTTCTCGAAAATGTTGTTAAGTGTGTACCTAAACCCTTCTCATCCTGAAAGGAACCCGTGTCAATCAGTGAGATAATAATGAGTAGATGACGTCGATAAAATCTAAGTCTTAATATAACGATTTACATAGAAATATTCTTGTCATTTTTCGTTTTAATATAAGTATTTGTGTTACGGTAATCAGCCGCGCTTGAAACTTTCGTCAAGTCTTTTCGTGTATTTATATTAATAATTATTGGGAGAGGGGTCAGTGTCTGTCGGACTATGCAAGCGTTCAGTATTAGGATAAATTGCCGAAAATATTCAATTTCTCAGAAAGTACACAATTGTTTAATTTAATTTTTATCTTATTTAATTAGTACTAATTAATTGTTTTTTACGTAAAACTATCCTAAAAATTACAAGCATTAATAAGATTAGAAACTTGAGATATGATTTTTAAAAACTTATTTAATTAAATTCGTTTCTTATGTATACCTATTGGACTATTTTTCATTACTCAGTTACATGTATGAGGTGCCTCCCTTAATATTTCTCGTACTATGATTTTACTATATAGCGGTTTATAGAATACATCCATTCTTCATTTACACTTCTCCTTTGTAACGTTAATGACCTCCAAGTTAATTGAGTTGACAAAGAAACATACGGACAGACGGAAATGACGATATTATAAGGGCCCCTTTATCTGTTTAGCTAGGTAACTTTCAAATGGAATTGATATGAGTTATTATAAATTTTCAGTGTATTTGGTGACATATACTACAACGCGATTGAAGAAACATGGTACAAAGCTGCTGTTCTCCAGCATATGATAAGCCCGGAGTCATTAGTCATTGCTACACCATTGCACATTTTAGATGACAGTATAAAGTCCCGGCCCGCTATTGAGAACGACGATGGAGATATAACCATTACAGCTTCATATGCAATATTCTATAAGGATGGAAAATCGGAAACACCGGCAGCTGTTGTCGGTTTCCAATACCAATATTCCAATTTTCGTGACGTATTCTTTAATATAACGAACAAAAACAGCGTAAGTATTTTTGACAACTGCTAATCTTTCCATCTCTGCTATATCTTCCTTGTCCTAAATAATAAATGTCCAACTTCGTCGTTATTCATCTCGATTATTTTCATCATGCCAGTAATTTACTAATATTTTACTGGAATTTTAGAATTTAAAATTAATATTAAACAGTTGTTGAATGTAAAAATGGAAAATATTATAAAAGATCTTATAAATTTAATAATCCTTTTAATTTATCTTTGAAAACATATTTATTGTTTAGAAATTTACTACATTTTTAATTCTTTGAATAATAAAAAATAACTTTCTTATGAACCTATGTGTATGTTTGATATGCGAATATTCCGGAAACAATCTAATATGTTTTAGACTGCGTACATATCCATTAATATCCATATCAAATACGAATAACAATAAAATCTTTGATTTCAGCCAATATCGTGTGAAGCTGATGGAAAGTACAATTGCTATGTTATCGATAGTTCGGGGTACATCGTCGTAGGGATGGACAAGATGGATGTGGGGAGGTTTTTCGGGGTTTTGTATCCGGGAGTACTTCAATCCTTTATAGACATGAAAGTGTTCGACCATGTGGAAGTTTTTAACTATCAAGCACTTTGTCCATTGTCCACGTTAAAGGAACAAAACCGTGGCTTTTCACTAACTACGGTATGTTATTTACTGAATTGTTATTTCTATTACAGATACATGTAGGTTAGGGTCATACAGTCATCTTTTAAAACAAGGTTTTTATATTAACAAACTTACTTCGTGGTATTTCGGGATATAATTCGAACTGGGTGAGGCTGTATGATTTTTCAGAAAATTGAAACAAATTCGTCTTCTGTTCTTACATTAAGGAGTAGATAATCTTTATTATTTTAACATACTGTGCAAATTATATTAAAAAAGACAATCTCGACACATGATGGTTTAAAAGATGGTGTTCGCGTAGAACAACTGTCAAAAGTATTAATTACAAAATATAACCTTATTAGTTCCGCCTCATCAGCATTCCGGCTATTTGAAAGCAATAAAAAATCTAAACAGGACGATGACCAGGTTTTGCCAATTTTTGGGAATAAATGGAATGTGTGATATTAATTATATATAAGCAACAAAATATCACATTCACAAAGCTACTTTAATTGGGTCCCAAAGGTCGTGACGTCGACAATTCTGTTATAAGGCACTGTTCAAATAGGTTTTAAGTTAAGAATAATGGCGAAAATCTGCTAAAATTTATTCACATATGCTTATAATTTAATTCACTTATGGCATCAACTCATTATTATTCTAAACGGGTCATGAGAATTCTGTCAGATTAGGAAGAATTAGACCATTTTCTGTCATGCCGGCTAAACGTGATTAGGCAGAATTTACACATATTTGAGAACTTTGTGTACGTCTCGCCGGCATATGCCGGCATATATAACCTATATAGGTTTATTCGTGATGATTCATTTAATGGTAAAAGCAGGTGATAATTAATTTCTAGAAACCACATAAATCGATAAAACATACATATGTGCGTGCTATAGTTTCAAAACCCGGGCTTCTTGTGAGAGTCGAAATCTTAGATTTGTTTCCACATTATTTCCTATTTCAAGCAATATATTAAAATATTTTTAGAAATATCTTCTTACATAAATGATTATTTAAGGGAAAACAAATATATTTCACTCAGGAAAACTATCGCAAGTGTTCACCCCGATCCCAATAATTTCACGCTCGGCCAACCGCGTCCAGAAAAGGTTTATAGCCCGTAGGAATAAGATGAACATCACAGATACAGTTGACATAATTATGTGATGTACTTATATTTAAACATATTTTTACATTTAACATGTTGTGATAGTATTTGTTATTGACACATAAACTAAATAGCCATTTTTAGAAATTTTTGTTAGTCGATTGTTTGTGTGTGTTCAATTATTCGGCAGAAACACGCCGATATATATAATTTCCATATTTTACTTTCGATTTAAATGTAAAAGTAAATATAATTAAAATATGACTTCATTTCTCTTTCAGCCCTTCAGCATTGCAACGAGCTTCATGCGCTGGTTGTTCGCTGAAATATTTCTACTACTGTTCAGTTTCAGTGATTCATATCGGTATACATACGCTGCACCCATGGATGATGGTAAGTTTTAAATTTGAGTATTAAATATTAACGTTTTACTATATAAAATATTTAAGCTGTGACCACGAGCAGGTGATCATTTGAATTATTGTATAATAAAATGTAATGTCTACGACATTTTTACAGTTGCAGATTATCCCAACGGCAATCAATACGCAGAGAGCACCACTGTTCCTCCGGAGGATTTCAAAAACGAAACCATCGAAGCTAAAGAAGCCGAAGACGACACGCCATTCTCATGCGACCACAGAATTACTCTGTACATACTGAACCAGTTGTATTTCTTAAATTCTATGGGAGTGACCCCCGTTGTGCAGAAGGATGAAGCAGGCGACTGCCATCCACCCTTCTGGGCTTCGTTAGTGACAAGGACAAACTTGCTTTTAGTAGTAATAGAAAATGGTGATTGGGATTTCCTTCCTGATTGCGAGAAACCTCCAGATACCAAACCACAACCTACAAGCAATTCGACGACGAGTCGCGAGCCGTGCCATAAATTGGATTTAGGAAGGTTAACAAGACGCCGTCTCGAAGACTGCTACACATACCATGATAAGGTAACTGAAACAATATTTAAAATGTGCACCACACTCTGTTAAATCATTATGGATAATTTCAAAACAAAAGCGAGTTAGTTAAAATTATGTGCCGAGTCGCTGATAGCGTTATGCTCGATGTAGATATACTTAAATCTCAATTTTTTAAGGATTCATCAAGCGAAATCTTATTCAACCAATAATAATCATATGTATGTAAATTAAATTTCTGTTGGGAACCTAGTTAAAACAGTATGGTTTCAAATAAATATTTGTTGTATTTGGGAAATTAATTTACATTATGTACTTTCAAAGAAACATACATTTTTTTTAATGTCCATGAAAAATAATACGACGATTTTTGATCTATTATTTCTTTTATCTATTATATGTGCTATATATGAGAAATGAATACCTAATTTAAATTCGAATATTTAATTACTTTATAAGGTATTTATTCACACTTAATTAATAATATATAAGAAAAATATAATGTAAAATCTGAAAAATCAATACATCGGCTTTGAGCACACGGTTACACGGTTACGGACTACTGGAGACCGAAAGCAAAAAAACCGGCGGAAAGAGCCGTAGTTTTCTTTTTAGTTACAATTCTATAATTATTGAAGTTCATGGATTAAGTTGACTATTATTAAATGATAATAACAAGCAGCATCTATTTCATTTTAGCGTTGAAGCCACTTATAATAGCTGACGACGTACTTGACATTAATGCGACACTCAAAATATGTAGTGCGATATGTCACGTAGTAATCCACTCATACATGGTAATATGAACCAGAGACGAAAATGCAGGTTGCATCCGTCTAACGTTGTGTTTGTTTTAAATATAATTTAACACTTTCCCTGCGGCACGGATATATATGATGGGGTCAGTATTGCGGGAGGCGACCTTAAACTGGAGCTTATTTGATTATACTGAAGATTCGCCTACAAATTACTGAAATGTTATATTATTTGCATCTGTGTATCATCTACGAATACACAAACGTAACGCCCGCCCCTAGTCTTGTAGCGCCAACGTAAACACAGCAATATTGTTCGCCCGTAATCCATACAAATTTGTCGCTACAACACAGTTGTGTAGTACCCGCAAGCGCATCGCGCCCAGAATTACACAGCAGTGTTGTAGCCGCAGGGAAAGTGTTAGGTAAACTTAAAAGTTAATTACCTATCAAGTCTGCAGTAACTCTGTTGGTAGGTGTACATATGTACTAGGTGAATTACATCATCGCTGTCGCCCAAGTACATTTGAATCAAACTCAATATAGAACAGTAGTCCCGTCTGAAGTTCATCACAGATGCGTGGCTAATTGTGAGGACTAAGAACCGCCTCATATATAAGAGGAACGCCAAAGGGATTCTTATCTTAATATATAGAAATGAATGTCTGTATGCCCTTTATAGAATCGTAAACTATGCATTTGCTCATGCGATGATCTTTAGCAAAGTTGTTGTGCATGAGCCCACGAAGGTTTCTGAGTTGGTACGATCAATTTTCGACAGATGGCGCCACTATCATTCCAATTTAAACATTCAAGGGCAAATATTCTTTGATTTGATAGGTTCGCGTAATATCTTTTACATGAACTTTTACTCAAGTTATCTTTACAAATAAATTAAATTGGAGCGTTTATTTGTAATATTAAAATTAGTGCTTTTTACTAAAATATACCAAAATAACATTTTTTACAATTTTTGTCTTTCTATTTGTTTTGGCTAATATCTGGAACAGCTGGACCGATATTGTCGGGACTTTTACTGGAAGATAGCTGATGTAATAAAATAATAATAACGCGGAAGAAGTCGCGGGCAGAGCTAGTTATGTTATATAACGGGTACTCATGATTAACGCTCTTTATTGGCGATATTTCGAAGCAGTTGCACGGCTCGTGGTCACGGCTAAACTTTCCGTAATCTTGTGTACCCGTTATATAATATAACGTGTCAATTCCGCGAGGTTATTAGTTTAATATCTTATATATACCAATAAGGTTCACGACATTGATTTTCAGTAATTTTAAACATGCTAAAACTTGAAAGATACTATATTTTTTAAAGATCTCTTCATTCGATAAGCCCATTTATTTTGTTCGGCTTTAAGCTAGGTAACATTATGCTACGATTCTCATTACACATGGGTGCTGTCGGAACACATCCTATCAATAATAAGCAATGAACATAGAGGCGTACGATAATGATTACAAAGACCAAGTGATAGAGCAACAGTTCAGTCTGGGTACTACCGCCGCTCTCATAGTCCGTCGTAAAATAGTACATGGATTTCCGTTGCAAAGGTTCGTTTGCCGGCTACAAACGATGCGACCACAACAGTCCGCAAATGAAACAACGCATCTCACCCGCAATATCGCATCTCTTGCATACTCTAGCTCAGATAGTAATTTAGTGAAGTATGAGATTCTGTACGGACGGCTTGCAGCGACCGTCTAACATGAGGTGGTCTGCATTCTCGTTTGTTATTGTTCTATCGTTTTATTCGTAGTATGCTAATGTAAAATTACTTCCTAGGTATTTAATGATAATTATTTTCTCTTGTAATATTAAAACATTGTGTGTTATACTTTATAATAATTGTTTTAACAATACATAATGTGATTTCTTGTGTATTTATATCAAATAACAGGTCTACTTAACTTTATCTCTGTGTATGGTTATATTTACATAAATTATCGTAAATACTCTATTTAATGTATATACCACGGTGTCAGGCTAATCATTACTTTTCAGGGATCAATGGTTATTTTATTACAATATCAACATAGGAGCATGTTATAATTCAATCGATAATTTCTTTCAGTTTCTTGCATGCTATGTTTTATCGGTATCTTCAATACGACATGACAATCGGAACACAGTTATGTTAATATTTATATTTATATTATTATTATTATTATTATGCAAATTTGTGTCACACGTAGCTTAGCCCACATCGGTATGTGTTTGGATCCATTATGTAGTGTGTGTAGTGTTGCAGATGTGTGTAGGCTCCACAGTGCCGGGGTTGCCGCTCTCGAGACCGCTAATTAAGCCCGACAGTTATTTCAACTAGCAATTTTGCCACGTCCGTTTGTTTGTCTGATTGCAGAGCGCTGTGTTGCGGCCCTATCGCCCGCGGGAAGACACCTCTCCATTGTAGATTATAAATTCTAATATAAGTTGAATCGTTTCGATAAAACTGCAATAGTATACGGTGACGTCACCACGCCACCATAAACAACGGCAACCTATCGTTCGATTTATCATTAACCATTTATTATTAAGTTAAGAACTGTACGGACATATCGGTTACGTGTTATGGGTCTCCCGCCAAATATTGTCAAACTGTCCCGTATTTGAGATTATACTTTTCATTGACCGCTTTTTTTAATATGAAACGTCGTACTTTTTTGGGCTGTGTGGTATATTTTATTATCTGTGTACTCTTGTTTTATGTGTGAAGCTATTGGTCATTATTTTTTAAATAACATTGACGATTGTTTTGTTCCGATATTTACTGACATGCCAGTTTGTCCAGGTATAAACTATAGAATGCCACACTGCCTTTAAAGACGTAACAAAGAGATCCGACGGGGCTATAGAGAGAGAAAGAGAGACAGAAAATGAAAGCATATAGCGAGACAGAGATCTTCGCCGCTGCGAGGAATCGAGGTAACTGCACCGTAATGTACTGAGTGAATAGAATACACCTTGGAAATGTGATTTCATTTATACCTGTATAATCTCAACTCGAAGTTGAACCAACGCCTTCGGAGCTTTCAGATCGTTGATATCAAAGTCTAGAGCACTAGAAATGTTGGTTCACGTTCGATTTATTATTATGAACGATGTCTTAGTTTTAAGATAGGGACACTCGATTATACACGTCGCGAACTCTCTCGCCAGCTCAATCTACTAACAAGCGCCGTACAGAATTGCAATTACATAATTTAGAATATGTATTTTTTAATATTAAACGTTAGGATTTGCTAATTACGAAATTATGTGTGTAACAAGTATATATATATATGAAAAAAAAAACAAACATAAAAGTGAAACGTAAAGCGAAGGTAATGTAAAACGATCTACATTCCTCGAAAATTGTTCAATAATATTAACATGTGCGTTAATGATTGCGTCACAGGCCACGTGCGTCGCTTCGCGGGACAACCCCGAGTCATTGTATTAATGTTAAGGATATAAAGTGTATGTTAATTGACTTGTGTTCATTTTATTTATAATCATTGAATTCTATCCACAGACCCGGAGGTAAGTTACCCTATGCACTTATCTGTATGCTAAAATATTGACCATGAACTTTTTTTTTTAATCTGCCGAATGCACTGTTTGATATTTTATAGTCTGTGCTCCTATCCTGTTGATAATTTTCTTAGTCTGTATCAATTTTACGGGTCATCAAATCATTATCTCAACTGCCATTATTATATCATGTCGAATCGTGTTTATTTTTGTTTGTGATATGTTTATCAATTTTGTATTATCCTCAGCGATAGATGCTGTTTTTGTTTCACATCTCTGGTCGTACATGCGTTTAATAATTTTATTCATATTTATTTTATGTGTAGGAATATGTTTAAAGGTTGGCTATTTTAACGTTTGATGTAGGATACGTGGAAGAAACGATACACAATTAAACAAATTTGCCGAGATCCTTGACGACTCCACAACAAACCCATCATACATTTTTTTATTTGGGTTAAATTGGCGGCCATTATTCTTTACATTCAGTATAAGTCATAAATTTAAATCATATATATGTCGAAGACCTTCAAAATATTAACTGTACACATTAATGAAATATCATAAATTGAGGCAAAAATGACGTACATAATAAATATATATACATATTACTTCAAAATCATTTTATGTTTGTATATCTTTGTGTAAAATTTGGAGGTTCAAATAGAGACAATATAATCCTTAAAAAAATTGATAACAAAATCGTTAAAAAAGTTTATGAAAATGTAAAAAAATATTTTTTATCTCCCATTTGTACTGATTTTAATTTAAATTATTTATTACTATTGTCTATAGTAATTGCATTTACCTTATGTCTAAAAGAGCCTAAAATTCTTACATTGCTTAAATTCGTTCTCTCCAATCATGAAGATCATCAGATCACAATCCTGAAACGATGTGGTAAAAATAGTTAACTGTTTTTTTTTTTTTTTATTCACAAGAAAAGATTTTCGGCTCGAAGGCGTATTTACGATTTATATAGAAATCTATGGTTATGTAATGATAAGTTGCAGTTCGTTTTCTTTTTATAATTTTGATTAGATTTATCTAAGAATGGAAAATAGTCTAGAAATAGAAAAGTTTGCAACTTGTTTATGTCAGACTACTGGGCAAGAGCCATATATCACTCTCCTCAAATACTAATCGACATGAAAAAAGCAGATTAAAAAACTACATTTTAATCACAAAATCCGATTATTTTTAAAATCAAAAGTATTTTTCAAATTACTGTACAAAAATAAATAAAGGCAAAATATTTTAAATGAAGAATAAATAGTTCTTAAAGTAAATATTGACCCTACATGTATGTGTGCACTATTATGAAAATAATTTTCAAATTCATACTAATTTATGAAAAACATTCAAAATGTTGAATTTTTTTTTTGGGTTCAGCGTTTTCGAAATGTTTTCAAATATGATTTTGTGTACCAAATATACTCATTCAGGTCACAAAGTGGTTACTTTAGGCGTAGTTGTGAATATTTTGCTCTATAATATAGACATTACAAATAACCTATTACTAAAGGGACGTAACGCGAATGATATGTTATACTTTCTAGTAAAATATCTCCATTGCAGCAAAAGAGCATTACACCATTTGAAATATATTTCATATCATATAGCTTAGATTTTTTAGTGTTTTATAGCTTTTATGAGGTTTGCGTTTTGACAATGTGCTTTCACAGCAATACACGTTGGCAAAGTGAAGATTTATCACCGCATGAGATATACACTGAGAGCGTGTTGCCCCTACATTGGCGGTATCCATAATAATATAAGAATATGTGATGGTAATATCTATTTGTACATTTAAATGCTTTATGATCGATACTGTTTTTTGTATTCCCTGTTTCTTCTATATATGACATGATTATGTGTATATCTTGTATATTGAAGTGTATTGCAAATATTTCGCATTTCATGCTGTGATTTTTCACTGTCTTCATTGTTGTCGATCTGTTGAAGGTGGACCGTCACTTCACCATTTCTATATACCGATTCGAAAATATAAAACAGACCTAATTGGTACCAATGAAAAGCCACTGCGAACGACGAACTTGAGCGGATGTCGCTAACGGATGAGACGGTAAGTTACACTGACTGAAAATATAATTGGTATTAACCAACACACCAGGGAAACATGATTAACCTATGCCCGTAAATGCAACTGCGATAAATAATATCCAATTTGGTTGAATGTGTGAATTGAATGTTGCCCTAATCGCTAATTAATATGTGGAATAGTACCCAATATACGAATTACTTTGACTTATTGTATTTTTTATATTATAAATTTATTAAATAAAATACTCGGACAGTACCAATGGATTCCAGAAAATATGATATTATTTATATTTTAATTTTAAATATAATGTAAAATTTTATAATCAATTTACAATTGATAATAATAATAATTAATCAATTACCAAATTTATCACAGTTGCATAATAATCCAAGTGCATTTAATTCTTTTTTTAATTTTCCGATGTAAACGGAACCTTGATAAATTTTCATTTGCTATAATTGTTTTTCACAATAATAAATAAGTACATTATTGTGACAAAACATTTTGAATTTTTCACATAATTCTTATTTAAATTGAAATGGTAAAAAAAAAATATTTAAATGCACTTCAAACATGATATGAAGCGTAGAGAAACATTTTAGTTCTAATGAAAACCGCTGAATATTATCTTATCCAAGGACCTCAATGAAAATCACTTATCGTTGAAATGATTTGAGTAGATTACGTTCTAGTTAGATCATTTTGAAATGAAATATTTATACATGAGTGATAGGAGTTTTATTGCGATTTATCAAGTGATATGTTCAAATATTTAGTAAATAGGTACCAAAAGGAATGAAACATTCAAAGGTGTAATTTTTATAAATTGCTAATTGAATTGCAGATTCAAATAAAATAAATACTGCACTCACACCAAATTATACAATGACATGAAATTTTAAATCTAAAACTACGATCCTAACATTTTTCATTGCAGTTAGTATTTTGATAATTTATCCCCTAAATTTGAATTGAATTGAATTGAATAGGCCATGGAAGTGAGTATATTATACTTGTACATTATGTTCACGAAAGTGGATAGTTTTTAAGTTTGAAATATAAAATTTGATGTTTAGGCATCTGTTTGTAAAGAGTTATATTTACAAACATAAATAGAATAATAGTGTCTGAAAATTCATTCGAAAAACTCATTACAGATTTTGAATGTTTCATTTTTAGGCCGCGCAGAATAACGACAATCTCTATAAACTGAACATTGATACTTATATGATACTAGACATTTTTGCAAATGGGATTAATGCAAATGCATACGTGAAACTACAGTCATCAACACATTTTATAAAATATTTTAATTTGACGTTTATGGATTGGCATAATTTTATAATTCGATTAATCTTTCTCCACCTGAATTCTTTTTTTCTAATTTTTTTTTGAGCCGTGTCTTTATGCTCGTTATATTAAAATTGTAGACAGCATTTCGTAATATACCCCTTTTTATAGACCACAGATTATATTATTTTGTGTTTTTATATTCTTTGTAGTGGAAATGTGCCTATTCTTCTTTCTCACTTCTCAAGACTTTCAAATATAATCTTTTTTTTAATAAAATAAATGCAATCTAATATTACCTAAATTAGTTCTTGTTTAGTTCATATAAACTTGTCTTTTATCTAGAGACAACTTTCGCTACGTCCACTACCAATAATTTCTCTTGGAAACGTGTTATTAAAAACGCATTTTAATTTCACATACGTTTCCACTAAAATATAAATAAATTATAAATAAATAAAATATGGATAAATATTAGAAATAAACCGTGATTCATTATCGATATGATATTCGTGAAAAAATACAAAAATATTGCAAATCTTTGATTACCATTTGGAATTGAACTGATACCAATTCTACTTTTTGTGCAATATCTAGGTATGTTCCTCATGGGGGTAAAGGGGTTAAACAATAAAACGTGAAAATGAGTTTGTTGTTTTATTTGTATATAATAAAATTGTTTTAACAGTACCAATATAACTTTTATGTCGAACGCTGAGAACACTGTAGGTACATAACCTAAAATAAATATTTTTATTAGCTACAAATACTAATTACATATTCTTATTTGGTTTTCTTACGTGTAAATTAAAGCTATACAATTATTTAATATTAATCGATTGAAATCTAAATCTGCCCAGAGTGGCATGTACGTAACTAATATCGTGGAGGTGTTTCTTCGTGCGAGGTACCGGAGGCGAGAGATGTGGACGAGCCGCTAGTGGATCTTATGAGACGCGACAGTCTTGACAGAGGTGCTGTTGCCCAGGGTTCTAAGGGGCTTCCTGTTTCTGGGACTGGCGAGACTCTGAAATTTGTAACATATGTACACTCGGGTTATCTGAATAATGAAAGTGAATACGGCTTATGGCTCTTGAATTTGGATGATGGTGTGATGAAAGACAATACAGGATCAGAGCGTCAACGATACCACCAAAGCCTACTAACGAAACTCTTGGTCGCTTTCTATAAACGTTTCTATCTGTTACTATACTGAAACTAAAGTAGAAGTCTTTCATCATCATCATCAACAGACCATTATTGATTCCGCTAATAGACATTTCGGAATGAGTGAGAAGCTATAGTAGACCACGCTTGTCAAATGCGGATTGGTAGAATTAATAAATCGTTGGAAACTGTATGGAGAGTACTTAGACATTGGTTTTCTTACGATTCTTTTACCGTTAAAGTTATTGACTAGACCTAGTCCGCCAAATTCGAATTATAGCATTTACTAACATTTCCAATCTATCTATCGAACTGCAGAGATTTTTCTGCCAACGACAACAACACGAGACAGACTTTAGACTTTATATATACATATTTGAATGGATTATCTGCTATATGGACACTCCTTACACGTATAGTTGGGATAAGAGTTGGCTAAAGATGTCTTCGGGCAGAACCAACGAACATTGAGTAGACTTCATCGACTTCGTCTTTACATACGGATAAAGCAATTTTATGTAGCTAACACAAGTGAAGCCACTTGAGTCGTCAGGAGTAGAAGCAAATTTGTTGAAAGGTCAGACAGGAATCGAATCCTAATTGAGGTTAGATATGAATGTGAACTGCAGACTCATATCTCGTAACTTGCGCGCATGTTAGCTATTTTATCAACTTATATCATTATATGATATATAACTTGGCATCATATAAAACTATTGTGAATAGTAACCGTACTCTCTCTCTCGTAACCAAAATACATGGCAAGATACCTTACCATGTATTTTGGTTACGAGATTTATGATAATTCGTTGTCTTGAAAGGACTATCAATATCTTTTATTTTGGTTTTTACAAGTTTTCAACTTCAATATGTACCTAACATATTGAAGTTGACTTTTAGCGAAGGGATATCTCTCCATGCGCATTCTTGTCGCCTGGGGAGCTGCTGGTATTAATGCAAGATAGGTATTTAGAAAACTTGATAGCGTGATTCAGTATACGTGTGGCGCCATCTCTTGTCAAGTTGAGGGAAATCTCCACAGAAGAGTGGGATTTTATTAGTTTGTTTTTTGGAATATGTAGGTTTCTAAGTATACCATTTGATTCTTACCTATTTCTTCTTGGCCGAGCAGTTTTTGGCCTAACCTTTCTTGTTTGCACTTTAGTTATAGGTGGCGCTGCACTTTCGACATCGGCTCCACTTCCAGGACCTAAGCAAAAAAGTTTGTTGATATACAATGTACTTTGCTTTAAACTAAACTAAACTAAACTTTTAATTCATTAGTTACCTAGAAAGAGGTATCTATCTATCTTATTAATGTTAGAAGTAATACAAACGAACCAACGTACTATTTGATTTTGACTATTTAAGTGATCGCAACAGCCCATGGACAATCACATTTAACTCCAAACAACAGGTCATTTACAGATGAACACCTGAAGTCTGAACCCATCTCTGACGTAAATATACTAACAAACTGGTTCGAAATATCGGTAGTTAAAAATCAAAATTCGTTAATCGTGAGTACCCGTTATATTGCATAATGAAACCGAGATATACCTCTCTTATACCATTACGAAAACCGTGTTTTCCAACACTTTGACACTATGTATTAGATCGGGTCAGCGTTGCAGGAGGCGGCACTAAGCTGGAGCATATTTGTCTAGTCTGAAAATGCGCCGACAACTCACTAAAATATTGTGTTTTAGGATATGTATATCATCTACGAATACACAGAAGTAATCTTCGCCCCAAGTCTTGCAGCGCCGACGTAAACACAGCACTTTTGTTCGCCCGTTATCCAAACAGACTTGTACGTACAACACAGGTGTGTTCAAGCCGCAAGCGCGTTGCGCCGAGCATTACACAGCAATGTTGAACGCCGCAGCGATAGTGGTGATGTTGCAATATTGAATACGTACCAGCAATAAATAATGAATGTTCTACTTGAGCTTGTCCCGTAGCATATTGTATGCAGAGGGGACGAACCGCTTTGATTCTATCATCTCGGCGACCGCTTATTGCTCTGAAAATATAGTGCGCAGAGTCATCTTTTTGTAAAATTCCTCAACAAAGTTAGGAATTAGAGTAACCTACATTTTTATGGCATACGTTGATACATAATCTGTTATAAATACAATAATTATGTACCATTTCTACAACAATAGGCAAAATATCGTGAGCGAAGTATCATATTGTAATTTTGGGACAAACTACAATAAGATTTTAACGTTTGGGTATAAAAGTTCTCTCGTTTTAAAAAAAATATAAAACTGGCGTAATTTGGAACATAATTGGCATAGATGTATAGAAAAAATTACAATGATGAAAATGTTAAAACTAAGTAAAGAATAATAAAAATATGTATATAAAATGTAATATGGGCCGAAGACAACACGCATATCGGAGTATAACAAACTTATTAGTTCTAGAAATTGTTTTTTTTATGTGAGAAGAGTAGTAGTAAATGAGCATGAATGCTCCTTCATTTTACGTTATCACCACAGTTTATGGTCATTCACATCCAACTTCGACCATAAATGAAGTTCTGGAGAGGAGAGGATATTATACGGAGGATTATGATATGATATTATGATAAAGGCGTTGGGAACTTTCCAGCCAGTTAATGTCTGGGACGACTTACGAGCTGTGTCCGGAACTAGGCACTTCTTCCCAGGGCGCATCACTTTCCACGGCACTGCTCTCGGACGCCACTAAGTACATAGACCTGAAAGAGTTAGCTATTAAAAGCCTGGAAAAAAATTAGTCAAGCTAGACTATTGTGTCATGGTTATCTATTCTACTTTATAATTGAATAGTGATAAAATTCTACATGCACGAATCGTACGTCGTAACCTTTCCCTTACATATGTAATATACTAATTGCAATCTGAGTTTGAGAAACTTGGTAATCATAACGTACACACTTCACAAGCTTTACAGTCTAAATTGGAGATATTTGTTTTGTAAAACGTATAGATATAAGTTCTTTTATTTCCCCTTTGAGCTCACCTGGCGGGGACATACAGATGCGGAGGTGGCGGGGGCGCGCGGCGCGAGGCGGAGCGTGCCCGGCGGGCGCGGGCGGCGCGGCCCAGTAACACCGACTCTGTACACAACATGTATAAAGTGCATATTCCTTATTAACACGCTTTTATTAGCTTGGGTTCTATGTATGTATGTGATGGAATCTTTGACCATAGTTTTCACCAATTTCCAGATGTCTGATTAATTTGATACTTTGCACACGTATCAAGGACCGATGACAATGCAATAAAATGAAAAATAAATAGTAGTTAAAAAAAAAAACTAAAATAACACGCTTTATAAATTAAATTAATTTAAAAGGTGGCAAAGTCGTTAGAGCTCACCCGGGCCGCCCCCCCCCCCCCCCAAAAAACCCCGCCGTAAAACAACATGTTTTTCATGTATTGTGTTTCGGTTGGGTAGGTGTAGTTGCCGGATACACATTATTGGAGGCGACCATCTTAGTTTTTTAGAATAAGAACGGATCCGCGTTCACCCTTAAATAGAACTTCTGTTCTATTTGAGATTGGACGTGGTGGTCTATGGGCTGCAGTGACCACTTAACATTAGGTGGCCTGCATGCCCGTTTCTTACTCTTAAAAAAATAGTTAAAATAATAGTTATTTATTTGTCTTTTTTCGTGACAATACAAATCGTATTTATTTATATGTTTTTACACAGGACATGAGACAGTGCTGACAAAAAACACTAAGGTACACAAACAAAATTTTAAGATGGAGACGTTCTAGTAAATAAAAGTTTCGAAATTTAAATTGCTATACAGTACTTTTTAAATTACTTTAAATGGTCACTGTCTTCTATGGATATCTGTATTTTTTAATGTAAAATAGAATACCGGGTTTTTCAATTTTGAGTTAAATAGTAAATCTGCCTTTATACACTTTTTATGTATACTAACTGTGCCCACGCCTTCGTTGGTGATAATTGAATTAAATTGACATTCTTTATTTGTTAACCGATTTCAATGAAATAAACATTAATGGTTCAGTGAAGCTCAATATAATCCTGAAAATTGCATTCAAATAGGATAAGCCGTTTCTGAGATTAGCGTGCACAAACATACAGATATACAGGCACAGATGAAATGAAAAACCATTGTTTTGGGTTCTCTTGCGTGTATAAAGACACTCCATTTTGATTTTTTAAATATATTTGTCATAACTGATCGCTGTCTGTACAGCGATCAATTACAGTTTTATTATATGTATAAAAGATATCTAGGTAGTTAGGGTAGAAAATTTAATATTTTAACATTGTTACAAAACCTACATAAAATATCTCAAGCTTAATTAAATATTTTACAAATTAAAAATGTCATCTAGAACTTCTGCTTGTGGCATAGTAGCCAGAACACTGGCAGCATTCCCTCGTTGTATGGCCAGACTGATTCTTTGAGAGAAAAAAATAAATGAAATGATTTGTTTTAGTGTCGACACATGCCAACTTCAGTGTTCTATCATATTTACCGGATATCGGGTCACTGTCACTATGCTCTTGTCGCTCGCGACGCCCCGTGGCGCCGGGGGGAGGGGCGTCGGCCGCTACGCCGAACAATCCCGACACGGCGCCCGCCACCATCTTGCGTGCAGACTTCGCTGTGGTCTGTAAACATCGCGCTAAATTTTATGAACGCTTAGTTTTTGCCACGTCAAGACGCGATATGAGAATTACCGTGAAATATGTTACCAGCTTGTTAATTAATTTTAGTCCTAAGTAGTAGCAATTCATCGGGCAATGGCATTTCTAGGTAGGTTCATACAATTAGTTTCATTACGCAAATGGTTCAATATGTCGGTTTTAACTGTAAAATAGTCTAAGTGAAATAGTAGGGTTTTATCACTTCGTAAAAGCTAGGTATTTATGTAAGTTTTCGTAAATGTTGTTCCATGTTGATCCAGTTTATTAAACTATTTCCAAGATTATTACTAAAACGGACAAGAAGGTTTATTAAAAGTATTAGATACTAAATGGTAGATAAAGTTTCATATTTGTTGTTGAGTAGCTTCCAAATTAAACTCATACGGTTAGATAGACTAAAGTTAGGTTTTAAGTAATTTCGTAAATATTGATAAGGGCTAATTGAATCTGTAGATGTTAACACTTTCCCTGCGGCGTTTCCCGGCGGCACTACGGCTTGTACACGCCTGTGTTGTACGTACAAATCTGTATGGATTATGAGCCAACACCAATGCTGTGTTTACGTCGGCGCTACAAGACTGCAATTGGAAACAACGTCTACGTATTCGTTACTATATATTATGTAAATATAAAATATTTATGTGAACTGAGAGCGTCTCTTCAGTCTACAGAACAGAGCTCCAGGTTAGCGGCTCCGGCAATCCTGACTCGATCTAACATACGCACTGCTGTCAAAGACTACATACAGAGACATTGATGTCGATTTCTGGAACTCCACTGAGCTCGGAGGCTTTTTGGGCGAGCTCTTTCAGCTTGGGGTGGTTTGAAGCGGTTGTCTCCGAAAGCCTTATAAGTTCCAACAGGTAGTCTTGGTATATCTCTTCTTTGATCACTGCTATAACAAACGTAAAAATAATAAGAAAAGTTTGATTATTGTCATTAAGTTCATATTCATTTACTGTTCTCATATTTACAATGATGAAAATCTTAAAACTAATTACAATAAAAACCTAACCTAAACAATATAAAGGGAGTCCGTGCCCATGCCGCATGGTTCCAAGAACACTAACTGCATTCCCGCGCTGGATAACAATCGCAATTCTCTTCGCGAGATATGAACCAGCCCTCTTGTCACCGGCAGCGTCGATCAAACGTGGTACTATTTGTTTGAAAAATGTTTTGGCACACGGACTCCACGGGCCAAAGGTTTCAAAGCCAAGCGGAACAAATACGTAATCACTGCTTAGTGAGACATATTTACGCCGCTTGGCTTTAAGTATTATCTATGTGCTAAGATCAGATAATAAATTGTCGCTAGTACTTTATCCCGAATAAAGTCTAAACATATCATAATTTTTAATATAATAATTTTTTAATAATAATTTTTTAATGTAGTTTGAATGAATTTTCTTCTGCCTTTCTATTTTGTTGCTTTGATTTATTTCCTTTTCTATTCAAAATAGAATGAAACAATATTAACATTAAAATTTAAGATTGCTATAGAATATTAAAATAAACATTAGACGATTTAGATTTCAAGTAAATCAAATCAAATTAAATATTCTATATTGTACTCGTATACTACAAAAAAAATGTAAGAATACAATGCGCCAATAAAGAAAACATAAAATAATCGCCATGTTTAGGGTTATGCCGTGTTTTGTATGAAAATTCAAAGTGTGTATTTTATACATTATGTTGGCTGACTGACTGTAATATCTATTCATGTTAATTATTCATTCATTAAAATATAACATCTATGTGCAGTAATTTTTTGTCACTTCTGTTTTGCTGGCACGCTAATTCTCGACGCTGTCTCCAAGTTAGTTTATATTTTTTGGATTTGAATAATAAAATAAATATATATTTTTTGCTACGGTTACCAAAATACTTTTTTTTCAATTTCGTTATTATATTTTGTTTTATTTTTTATGGTTAGTTTTCGATAATTTCGAAACTTCCTTTGGGGACAGTGCGTGTCTCCTTGTGCCCCGCAAAAAAGCTCTGACTATGTATATTGTACTTACGAATGGACTTGACGAATAAATCCTCCTTAACTTTCAGAGCATCCAACGATATGGGTGGTGGCGTTAACAACTTCTGCTCTCCTGGTAACTGTGGGCCACTTAGCACTGTTACTGTAGTCAAGGGCCTGGTCTCCAAGGTCTTGGTGGTAGATGGGAAGGTCTGTGTGGTCGTTTGCACCGGTACAGTCAGCTGATTGGGTGTGGTGGGCGGGAGAACTGGTACTTTCGGGGTTTTATCGTTCACCAGGAGATCTGGTGTTGGTTGCTTCTGTGATTCGGTACCTTAGAGCAGAAAATAAATAATTTAAGTGGAATAACCATCGACAGGGGTAAGTATCAACGCGGTACCCATAATCCGTAAGGGTAGTAAAGAAAAATGAAGTTAAAAGAAATCAAGGGTGGGCTGCATTATAAAAAGCAGCAGAATATAAATAAATAAAAAACCCAACATTCGTCGTGAAGCAAGTTGTCTTTCAGGTGGAGAAAAGCGTTTGTTGGCTACTTTTACAAGCGAGATGGTCATCTTATTCAGTAGTAGCAACGTAGACGCGTATATTTTTCATTGCGAAAGAGTAAGAAACGGGCATGCAGCCCACCTGATGTTAAGTGGTCACTGCAGCCCATGGACAACCACGTCCAATCT
>DWON01000296.1:0-36943 GCA_018251015.1 Phocides pigmalion okeechobee | reverse complement strand
GATATGAAGGTGGCAGTGGTGCCGCCCCGGGCGAGCTCTAACGGCTCTACCACCTTTACCGGCTATTTTATATAATATGTATATTAATATTTTATACACAACCCTAAGTCATTTTTAAAATAAAATAGTCCAAGCCGGTTTAGCTTTTCGAAGACTACCCGGACAAAAATTTATAAATATGCAGTTTTGTTATATGTACCGTATATGCTTTAATAATGCTAGAGCTCGCAGAGATGATAAATTAAACGCAATTGCATGCAAGATCCACCTCTGTAGACAAAGCATTGTTGGTAAAGCACCCAATTTTTTTTAATAAACTGCCAAAGTTGATACGTTCCACAGTCGATGTCGAATTATTTAAAAAAAGCCTAAATCGGCTCCTTGTGGACAAATGTTATTATCATATAAATTACTATTTAATTGACAAATTAGACTAAAAATTATTAAATGTAACTTATATGTAGTGTGTAGTGTATTTTGACTAATGAATTATATTAAATTATGGACTTATAAAAATTGTACGCCCATTTTGTGGTAAAAATATAGAGGAGACTTTATGTATATTTAATAACTATTATGACCCACTTTCCACAAATAAAAAAGATTTTGATTTTGATTTTTGATTTAACTTACACTAATTAAAATACTCAGCACTCATAAAAATATTTTAATAAAAAACAAACATTTGGATAATATTAAAATGTAATAATTATCTGCATTCGAAAATTAATATTGTATTTGTCGATAAATCCTCTTTTTAACATTAAAAACACTTTTTATTACTCTGTGTTATATTAAATAAATTACATACATAATAAGACCATTTTTATAATATTTTTGAAATTGCAAAGCGTCTCATGAAGTATCGTGTAAATGCTATTCGGATCAACAGCTCTCTTGAATGGAGAATATTTCTAACATTTAGTCTGCCTTTTGTGCTGCCTTCTATGCTGCTTTATGTCAAGTATAATAAACATTAAATAAATAAGGCATTTCCTGGACCGTTCCAGAGCGGAGCTGGAGCCGGAGCCGCAGCTGGAGAGCTACGGGTTCGCGCACAACACGTACCACGGGCCGGCGCGGCACCCGCGCGCGCCGCTGCACGCCATCACCGGCTCGCCGGTACTGCTGCTACTGCTGCTACTGCTGCTACTCTACTCCGGACTGCTTGACGCAGTCTTAGGCTAATAATAGGCGGCTAGCTGTCTCTGTGTGCCCCCTTTGCCGACGATTATATCAAATGACGCTCGCACGTTCACTGACAATTAAAAGAATTCTTGTTCATATAGTGTAAACCCGGTTATATATATGAACTATCGTGTAAAATAGCCACTATGCAACTTCGTTAACAAATATTTGTAAACATCTTCATAACAAAACATACGAAAATAATCATAAAACAACATGTCAAGCCGGTCAATTTATTTTATCTTCCCGTAGTGTTGTTTCAATCGCCTATTTTACTATTTTAGACATGTTTTTAAGACGTTTTTTAGACTGGAGATGCGCCGACGATTCATACACCTATTGTGTTCGACCGCATCGGAATACATAGCCGTTGTGCTCGTCTGTAAGCTTGTATATATTTGTGTCGACACAACAGCTGACAACAACAACAAGCCGCGTTACGCAAAGTAAAACACAACAGTTGTGTTTCCCGCAGTATTAGTATTAACATGATATAAGTTGGTTTCCAGATATCGAGCATACAAACGGAGGAGCAGAAGCCGCTGCGCTTCACGGACTCGCCGGCGCACTACGCGCAGCCGTCCTCCTCCTCGGGCTACGGCCACACGCAGCCGCCCTCCGCCTCGCACTCCGCGCTCGCAGACCTCTACCACAACTACCGGGACAACTTCCAGCCCTCCACCTCGCAGGACCGCATCCCGGACCGCATACAGGTACGCCGTAACTGTATGCAGGTGCATGATAAAACTATACATATCGATGGTAGATATACGTCCTGCTCAAAGTGGCGATTAGACTTTTATTAAGATGCTTCAAGGTTGACAGCATGAACAATTCAGACAATGTGTGCCATCTGACGTTAGACAGCCTTGCGGCCCACGGACAATCTCGTCCAGCCTCAAACAGGACTAGAGTTCTGCTTTGAGTCGTAAGTAAATGCGTTACTACTAAATAGAAGAACTGTTATTCAATTATATTGTATTATTGTCATAGATTCCTTCCATATAACACAGGATCGCATCCAGGACTATTACTACAGGGAACCATACGCATACGACCGCACCGCCGACTACGTGGTCAAACATCCGTATTACGGTTACGACGAGTGCGGGTTCGACTACCGGGAGCCGACACCTGACTACCGACCGGCGCAGTACCTCGCACATAGGTAACATTATTATCTTATAGATTTAAATCTAAAACAATATAAAACCAAATTGTCTTGCGGCGTCAACAAATTGCAGTGAAATAAAAAAATAATAATACTTCATGATATATTTTATAAAAGCAAACATTTTTTGTACTTATCTGTTTATATGTAATAAATTAGTTATTATAAATTTCAGGCGAACGCCATCGAACTCGTCGGCTACCAACTCGCACCCGGAGGAGTCGTTCTCCCCGTCCCGGCAGTACCGGACGGAGAAGGCGAGCAAGGAGCGGGAGCGCGAGCGGCGCGAGGAGTACCGGCCGCCCAAGTCGGAGTACCCGCGCAAGTCCAACGACTACTCGCTGCCGCGCGACTACTACCGCGCGGACGCGGAGGCGGAGCGCCCCGCCAACCTGGGCCTGGAGCTGGCGCCCACCAAGCTGCGCTCCAGCCTCAAGAAGTACAAGAAGTCGAGCGCGTCGGGCGCGTCCGGCGCGTCCGGCGGCAGCCCCACGCCGCCCGACAGCCTCACGAGCGAGACGGACAGCTCGTACGTGTCGGCGCGCGACGCGTCCAGCGGCTCGCAGTCGCGCGTGCGCTTCAGCCCCGAGGCGCTGGACGGGCCCGAGCGCGCGCCGCGCCGGCCCGAGCGCGCGCCCGAGCGCCGGCCCGAGCGGCCCGAGCGGCCCTCGTAGCGAAGGCTGCGGAGGTTCGACGACTACCTCGTTTGATCGCCGGCCTGCGCGCGGGCGCCCGCCTTCCCGCGCCACCTTGTTTGAACTGGACTGCTTTAAGGTGTTTTGTTATAGCGACGTGGAACGCGATAAACTTGTAACGCTAAAAATTACAATTAATTAGCGGAATCAAAATACTTTTCAAAATACAATACATGTACCCTAGCTTTTACAGTAAGATGCCCCTTACACTTCTGTCCGAAGTTTAAAAGCCTGATTTTTCGAATATGAATACTATAAATTAATTATAACGTGCTTTAACAAAAAATGAAATCATGATTGGCCCTACATGCCCATGTACATGTATATAAAGTTATACATAAAACACTCGAAAGTTTTATAATGTCTAGTAATTCAGATGTTGCCTACTTAGAGAATATATAAAAAATCTTCTTTCTATAAAAAAAACACATTCTCTGCAGTGATGAGTTAATGTGGTGAAATTAGATTAATGATGACAGTTATTATATAAATTTGTACTGTAATTTGAAAACTGCTTCGATTCTGTTGAATAATTAATATTTTTAATTATGAAGTTTATCATTTTTTACTTCAACATGTATACAGAAGCGTGCACGCTTAGTCGCCTCAATTGGTTTCTTGAATAGAAGTTATAATTTGTAGCAACTGTAATTGTAATTTAACTGTGTAACTTTATCTAATTGTGGATATTAATTTTATTATTGGACTTGATGTATTGTTTGTAAACCAATTATTTAGTACAAACACCATTTATTGAAGATGTGATTTCGAGTAACTGATTGATAATTCATACTATTACAATGATTGCATAGGACTAATAATTGATATTGATTTAAAATCTCCACTATAAAAAATATCGATCTGCCATGAAAATTATATGTGATATCATTCGAATGAAGTTTGAAAATAATTATTTCGTTTCAAATTTCTATAAAAATAATCGAAAATAGATTTTTCATTAAAGGTAATATAAAAACATATGGTTGTTCCTTCTCTATCGATACAATTTTTTAAATAAAATTATTTGATTAGTGGAATAAAAATAATCCTCTTAACTCGATTAATCGGAGAAAGATCATATTGATTTTACGTTATTATAATCGTAGATTTATTCCAAAGGTATTCGAACCAATTTCTATGTAAACTATTATTATTATCAGTCACCAATTTAGTTTTCTCTAAATCTTTACCTCATAACATCTTAGTTCATAGTAGCTTACATATATATGTATTCCTGTCTCTATAACGTGTTGTTTAACCACACACACACACATATATATATATGTGTGTGGTATAATATATTTACATGTTTATATATATAAAGATTTCATTTTGCGCCGCTGGCTCGATAATCCAAGATGGCTTCTGAATATCTTCAAATACCTTTGGAAACAATTTGTTTGTATATTTTGATGAAAATTATACCAGCCTTCGTGTTTTTGTCAAATTTTGTCTCCGACGATGACGTCATCTATCCCATTTCCACTCGGTGTATCGTTATCAATTTTTATGACGTCATCTCTCCTATCTCCACTCAGTAATCCATAAGCGTATACCTAGAGAATACACTCGTTCTATAATTGCCTAGAATAAATAAATATCCAACAAACACCAATTAGTTAACAAATAAGCTATATATAGATACTATTGTGTTCATTATTATATACTTGTTATGTGCCCTTGTACATTATGTACCATATGTGTGCGGATGCGAGTGGATCTTATGAAACATTTGATGTAACCGAACAGTTGTGAATACTGCTTTGTCTGCGATTGTTAATTGTGGCTTATATGTGCAATATCTCGTATTAAATGTACTATATAAAACTAGAGACCCGACCCAGCTTTGCTCGTATAGTAGTTTACATTTACTTACATTATTTTCTTTTATACATGCATCCAGTCTTTACTTAGTTGCAAAGACTAACAATTAGCAACATCTGCTTCGAACGACGACTGAATTACTATATTGAAATTAACTTTTTTTTTATGGCGAAAGAGTAAGAAACGGGCATGCAGGCCACCTGATGTTAAGTGGTCACTGCAGCCCATGGACAACCTCGTCTAATTTCAAACAGAGCAGTTCTATTTAACGATGGACGCGGATGCGTTCCTACTCTTGAGGACTAAAATGGTTGTCTCCAATAATGTGTATCCGGCAACCACACCTCCCCAACCGAAACACAATTCATGAAGAACATGTTGCTTTAGGGCGGGTTATGAGGGTGGCGGTGGTACCGCCCCTGACGACTAACGCACTAACGGTTCTACCACCTTTAAAACTATTTAATTTCTCGCCCATTTACAAAAAAACTTAACTTATTATGCACTAAAACCTATATACACGCATGCTCGTTTGCTGTTCTTATATAGAAATATATATGTATGTTCAGATTGAAAATGATAAGAGAAGTTTAGTCAAAACTCCCTTCAAAATAAGTTTTCATTTTCAACAATCAGATAGGCGGACTAAACAGAAATCCTTTGGTCATTCAAACAAATACATGTGGTTATCTTTACTTGACATTTTTTACTTATCAAACGGTTTTTAACATTTATTTTTTATAAGAATGATACAAATTATAAGCTACAGTTAACAAAATTAAATATCCTGACCTATTTTAAGGTAAACGAGTTTCTCGTGACGCTTTAAACCTTGTATATCTCTTAAAATAAGTATTAAATCATAATTACTATATTGACATTAATTGACACGACGATGTATTGACCGTGTAATAGACCATGAGTCAGCTGCAAATTTCGTCAACCATTCCTTCTCGGGTAACTTGTGAAATGCTTGAGAGAATGCTATCATGAAGTCTCTTGAACATTAGCGAACGGTTCCATAAGTGGCAGCAGATTTTTTACGTACCACTACATGACATCCCATTCATAAGACTTCATGAAGCCTCGTGAACACCTATCTAAAGCATTTTAAGAGTTTCGTGTCAAAGGAAATTTGTTACGAAAATCTGTTGCTGGCTCGCGGTCTATAAGTGAAGAGTAAAATTTGTTTAGCGTGTGAAGTGTTCAGTATCTGTAAAAAATAGTTTAATCTGATGATGTATTTATGGTATTCATTGACAATACTAGATGTGTGGGTAGAATGAAAACTAGGGGCGCACTGTCTTTTTGATTGTTTTCCTGGCGGCCTTTTGTGTGGTGTCGATCAACGTTAAAGTTAACAGCTTGTAAATTGTTCATAATGTATAAAAAATATTAAAGTTATAAAGGATGTAGGCGAAAAAGAATTGCGTATTGTACACTTTTATCCTTAAAAAATAGCACAATGTTTACAATTTTATGAGCATCGAAAAATTGAGTAACGTTTAGTGTATAAACATGAAAAAAATGACATGGTTTTTACATTTTGAATCCGTTAAAAAAAAACCGTGATGTTTACGTTTTGAACCCATCAAAAAATAGTCTAATGTAAACATTTTATATTTGTCAAAGAAAATAACGTAATGTTTACATTTTGCATCCATGAGAAATGATCGTGTAATGTTTACAATATGTATTCGTCAAAAATTGCGTAACGTTTACATATTGTATCCGTCAAAAAAAACATAACGGTCACACGTTGCATCATCGTATGCGTATAAAATTTTGTCTTCTATCGAATCGAATTAGAAAGTCATGTATATACCCACGCATAAGATTGACGATTATTTCACAGACAGTTAATTTTTACGTTAATCCATGTTCCAGAAAAGGCTGTATATCTTTATTTTACGTGGATTGTGGATCCGGGAATGCATCGTATAATCGACTCATAGTTATCGGGATGTAGAGATTCGATACTCGAAATGGAGGAAGAGACAGTTGCAAAGGCCAGTGTTGCCCACCTCACATTTACAATTTACCTAGATTTATGGTATTCCATGTTTTTTTAATATACAACAGGTATTTTCAAATAGATCTCGAATGACAGTTATGAAATGGAATTATATGTGATAATTAGATTTTGAAATTAGATTTTTCACATTGATGTCGTAAATGCCTTGACAGGATTTGTATATAATGTTTAGAGCCAATGCATGTACATATTTTCTTTATCTGAAAACTTACCAACTGTTTAAAAAAAATCATATATGTTAAATATTATTATATTATCTGTAATACCATTACCATTTATAATAACGTATTTATATGGACCATTTCATAATATTTTAATCTTATGTAAAATTATAAACGATCCGGGAATTTGATCAACCGAGAAGGGACCCGGACAAAGCGTACCCAGGCATCGTCGCCACTCCACCTGGAGCTGCCTAACAAAGTACGACCAGCCAGGTAGGAGGATGTTCCCACTATCCTCCACACTTTGTAAACCCTGAGCCTGAAAGCCTGCCCGTATCAACGTCACTGCTCCCTATAGACATTATCAGCCCTTTTAAAAAAGATAACATAATCAATGTATACTTGAAAGAGATAACATAATCCATCAATGTAACTTACAGTTTAGTCGTTTGTACCATTGGCTCTAAACACGTATGTGTAGCAAACATGATTATCATTAGTTCCTCGTAGTGGCATGTCGCTAACATTGTTTTATTACTAGAGATTTTTTATCGTCCCACTTAGTTCTAGTACTGGTGTAAGCACTTGTAACTAGCACTAGGTAGATACTAAGTACTGTCGCTAAATATAGTCGCTCAATATAAATTTGTTTTTACTGTCGCTCGTTCAAACAACAGGTCGCGTGGTCGCTGTTATACAAAAGTTTTCCCTTTTTCTTTAAAAGGACCAACGTGGCGGGAAATGCACGTGATTACAACCACTTTAGGCACGTGTCACGAGTCTACGTGACCACTTTTAGCCACGTGTTTCTTATTTTGAAATTTTGTTTGCAAAATACTTTCTATAAATAATACTTACCGTTGTTTTTCATATTTATGTTTAGGTAACGATGTATACTTTGTTATTTACACAGTAATTTAATATTTATATGATATGATATTTAAAATGTTCACAAGATGCGATAGTGTGGTATCTAACTAGTGTTGACCCTCTCAAGTGTCCCTTATTAGGTTGTTAATACTATCGTGACATTGATAACTACTCCCAATATCGATAGGATTCAATTTTATATTATAATCGATGGTATCGATTAAATCAGGTAAAACTGGCAACGAGCTAATAATATCTGAACTGTCTATGTCGGTATTATCGTTAGTATTACGAATCGATAGTATCGATATATTCAAAGTCGATACGACGCTACGTCATTACTTTACCAGATTTCTTCGATGGATTCTACTATCGATATTGCGAGTGTTGAGATTAATTATCGATAGTTGGTATTTGCATTTTTGTTTATATGTTGTATGTGGCGGCTCAATTATTTTGCAATTTGTGCATTGTTTATTTGGCCACACGTAGCGCCATCTAGCGGTATATGTGTAGCCCAATCCTGACGGTATTCGGTGTTTTTGATATAGTCATTTAGAATGGTTATCCAGGGTGTTTATAACCTAGCAATCGGGAAGCAATGTAGGCACAAAACAATAAAGTAATCCTGTACAAATGTATATAAGGCGTACCCTGTAAAAGCTTACATTATTTAACTGGCATTTATATTTTTTTGTTACATATTATAATGCGATTTTTTTTTCTTTTTAGTTTTTTTTTTTTGTTAAATTATAAATAGTACAAATGTATTTTTAAGACGTTTTATTTTTAGGACGTTTGAGACGTATTAACCCGACGTAATCACGGTGTGTATATTTGAAACTAACGATCTAATAATTGTAACGATGTATTTAATAAATTTTAAGCTGTATGCATTTTGTACAAAAGATCAGATTTAGATATTTTTTACTATAAAATATCAATGATTGTAGCGTATACGTAGTACGAGCAGCCTTTGTATCCCACGGTGAGATGTAATTAGGTAAAATTTATGATAATAACTAGTCGGAATTTGCAAAGATATTGCATATCCAGCCCAAATTGATATTGTATCTGATATTATGCTTCCTAATACCTTAAATACTTTTTTTTATAATGTTTGTAAGTATAACAAGGGGAAGCCCTGTTTTATGTCAAATGGTAACATTTTTAACAAACTTCAAAAGAGAATGTTGTTAATTCGTTTTTTTATGTTTTTATATGTTATGACATAACTCATTTATTAACACATTTTGGAAAATTCTTTGTTTATTTGGATAAATATACTTTCCATTTTCTCTTATTCAAATTTGAAGAAAAAAATGGAACCTCTAAGTGTAAGAAAATGGAGGACAAAATATTGTATTGTAGTGAAATTTCAATTTAAATTTGGTATGTAATGTACCTATGAATATGCGGACATAAATAGATCCCTTAAGAATTTAACGGTAAACACTAACCCTAAGGATGTGAAAGTAAGGGATGAAAATTCTATATTCGAATTAAATTTCAATTTAGAAAGAGTAATGTGTTTATTGAATGTACAAATAAAAATACATAAGAAAGAAATTAGCATCCCTAAAGATGATAAAATGGGAGATTTTTTTAGCTAAAATTATTATGAATGTTAATCATGCAAATAAATCGCCTTCTGTCCAATGATGATATAATTCAACAGACTTAAAAATGGATGTAAGTTTTCAAATGATCGGAATCATATTAGTTTCTTTCTCACTTAGGACTATGTATCTTGATATCTGTTTTGCATTAGTAAAAGAAATATCAAAATTGATAGAACTGCTATTAAGGAGGTCCATAAATTGTTTTCACTTCATCTGATGTTGAAAAGCTTTACAAGGTGTTTGCAACTACCTAAGAAGCCAATAAAATAATTGTAATTTTCAAAGGTTGAACTCTGACACCAATTTCATAAAAAAAATTGAAATATAATTGAATAACACCTTTCTAATTGAATAACACCTTTCTATATTGATTGTCTTGCACTGTGTTTTCCTGTATCTCAGGTGCTATAGGCAAATCCAAAGACAATAACACAAATCGACTCAAAGCAGAAATTCAAATTAATCATTTAGCTCTCTTTACGAGCTATAAAAATGTAAAATTGAGCTAGATAAAAACAGTAGTCTTCGCGTTAGATAGAAACAAACTGACAGTCTCAATGTTTATTTATTATTATCGAGTGAAGATAAGGGTTCTTAGTTATTTTATAATATATGAAACTTTATGATCATTTAAAACATAAAAATTAAAAAATATTTTTAGCGATTTTGGGCTCACCTTGTTATACTTGCGTCAATAATAAATTACCCTATAGTTTGATTTCGTACAGAGGCCTATATTATTATTGTAATTCGAAAAAGCAAAATAAAAAATATCGAATCAAGTAAACATATTGTATATCGAAAGTTAGAAGTAAATAAAATTAGCTTTGATATTATTAGCCGAAACCAGTGCCTAATGTTTGCAGGAACTTACTGAGATATGACGTGGAAATGTGGGTTTAGATAAATTGGATATTTTTTTAATTCGTAAGGCCAGGCCAGTAACACGCCATACAAGTGTTTTTGTTTATCTTTATCTTTTTTCTTTTCTTTTACTGTGCAATATGTGAAAATATTTTGCGTCCATATTAATTTTATATTATTTTATACACTTATGTATAAACGTCGTGAATTTAACAGTATTTCGGACAGTATTTGAGACCTTATCTCTTCATGTATGTGAAATTTGACATATGATATATGTATATATTATTTGTACGTACGTTGTATTTGTGTAAGTATCTCGTTTAAGTTGACTTCAATCAGTGCCAACAACGTCCAGTGTCTTCATTTTTTACCATTTCTTGCAAACCAAATCTTAACCAAAATGTAATAAGAATTTCTTATCGATATTTTCGTTTGTCACAAATTGTTTTGTCAATTAAATATTAATTCATTGTAAATATATATCGAGGTTCACGGCGCGATTACTTAAAAATCTAGTCTTGAATTTTTTATTTAATATTATCTGGATAATTTTCGAGTGTTATTTTCACGAAATCGCGGAATTTCTTGCGGATTGTGAATTACATTTGGGGCATTCCATTATGTTGTGTAAACTACGCATTCCATTTGTTTGTGGTCCGGTGTGATGCAGCTCAGCGTCGGTCGCATGTGTTGTAATGATGGTTCTGTGTGCCAATGAGTTGGAAGGATGCCTTACGTATGTACGTTAAACCGACAAATAAAAATTAGATTAAGCTTTTTACGATGTATTTTTATTGACCCTCACCTGTTTCCTAGACATATGTCGCCTTCAGAATGAAAATGACAATTAATTTTTGTTTGGTAATTAATAGAGAATCTTATATATAGTATAAAAAACACTCGTTTTCTTCTTGATAATTTGTAATAAAGATTCGCACGCATATATAATTTATAATGAATATGAAATCTTCAGACATACTTTTAGAAAGTATCTATTTAAATATTATACGATAATTGATATTTTTTTCTATATCCTGCGAATCGGACAAAAAGAATGGAATTCCGATTCAAATAAATATTCAAATTTCGAAATAATTCTTTATTATGTTAAATGGCAAAATTATTTTCCGTGCCACTTATTCCAAATAAGAACTTTTCCGCGATAACAGAGCAAAGTTACACTTTTCGGAAAGAGACTCATCCCCTTAACAAATAAAATTCGAAATTGGAACGTGACTTAATTGTTACTAAACTTTAACCACGGAAATATTTTATCTAGATCCCTTTATATAATACGACCATATGTGCGTACATTACGTTTTTCTCAAGATATCACTATGTTTCAATTGAAGAAGAATTTAATGCCTCCTTACACTCGGGGTTCTTCTCAAAAGTACTTTTCAATTTGAAACTCCATCAAATTTAGAAAAAACATAAAAAACAGGTTATGAAAAGAAACACCAATTATATAAAAGAACAATTTATTCAATTCTTGGGCAGTATCTAAAATACTATATTATCAGTGCAAATACGTAAAAATATATGTATTATGCTTATAAATTGTGTTCTTAATTCTATATACTTAATTAAATATTTACATTTAACTTCAAAGCACTTAATTTCACGTCATACTGTAAGGTACCTAGGCTTTATTTACCGATATAGAGTTGAGTATGTGATAACGGACTCGCAGTAAAATTTATCACATATAAAGTGGTCATTATATTATTTCCTCATTGACAGCAGTCTTTAGTTTACATGTATCAAAGACGTTAATTGAATGTAAAGTGAACAAAGAAGTCATTAATTACGCGAGCCATTTTTCAGCACACACTGAAACGTAATAAAATTTAACTCTCTACTCCCCATAATCTTAAATGAGACTTGAATGTTTTTTTTTAAATAGGTTAATAATTAGCTATGATAATAAAGAAACACGTTTTATTTTTATTTTACTTTTCTCCATATTTAACACTGTTTTTTGATAAATAAAATATACGCAATATTAGCAGAGACACCCCACCTGTCTCACGTGAGATTGGGTGAGATTAGGTGTGATTTAATTTTTTTTCCATATTTAACAGTTTCTTGGTAAATAAAAAAAAAAACAATATTAGCAGATACCCCACCTGCCTCACATAAGATTTGATGAGATTTAGCTCGACATCCGCCCCTAAATGACTCACGTACTTAATGGACGCCACTTAATTCAAAATTTATAGACTTACCATTATTCTCATAGTATTACTAAAATTACATTAAATGAAAGTTAGAACTTTCTAATTAGTAAATCTATTTTGTTGCTGTAAAAAGTTTTACACATGCAGATATGACAGTAATTTGATTATTGCCCTTTATTTTTATGGGAATATAACACTTTGAGCCTTTATAACAATGAGTACTGGTAAATCTTTCTCAATCAATGTGACAATTTTAATAATTTGGCATAGATATTAATCGATACATACGCCCTCAGCCACTTTGTGCTAAAGATTCTCTAACATTTTTTGACTGCAAATCATAATTAACGGTCACACTTAGTACGATCGCACACAAGATTTAAACTGGAGTAAGTAGATCGATTATAAATAAGTATCCATCTTTTTCGAGAAAACATGTCTTATAAATGTGTTCTTAGTATGCCAGCGTGTTTTTTTTTTAAGTCACTTCCCTGAATTTAATTCCAATTTCATTCAAATTTCGCACAATTGAATGCAATCGAATTGGTTGGAGCGTATATATCGATAAATAAGTCTATGATTTTAGGTTCATAACCAAAGCTTAAAACTACGCCGTGGGGATCACCATGTATATCACAATCTTAAAATATACATTTTTAATCTTAAAATCTAAATATAAAAGTACTTAATATATTAAGTAAGATACTATTTCTAAAATAGTTAAGCCTACTTGACTAGTGGAAATGCGTACGAAATGCAATCAAGTCTTCGAGAATATTATGTCATCAAGATAAAACTATTTAGTATATAAATATATTTAGCCTTTTTAAAACTAGTGTCTTAGAGACGTTATAGATATTCGCTCGTTATCTATATTTTTTCGGCTAAAGTCAATAACCGAGACGATGGAAATCAATTCAAACGTTTGGATAAATAGTACGTTATACGATAAACTCTACACGTAAGAAAGTATATAATCTTGAGTTTTCTCTACGTTACATTAATGTGTTACTTAACAATACAAATCCTTGAAAGGTAATTAACAGGAAACCTTTCCAGTGGCATTCTCACCAAACAATTATTGTTAATCACAGGTGAGACCTAAACATCGTCTGCTAAAAGACGTATTATGAAATGTTTTCCTTATTTCCAGATTCAGTAATGGCCCTGATGAAGGAAACATAAGGGATCGTCAATTACGAATAGCGTTTTTTTCCTCCCTTACTCTTGTAAAATGTCGTGAGATTTGGCTCAATCCCTTCTACCCACTAATCTCACATGGATTAACAAATTGCGTATCTTTAGTGGTAATTAGTACGCTAATCTTTACCCACATTTTTAGAGAAACATGTTTTACTCCATTTCACGCAGTTTTCTCGCAATATACTTTTCTCAAATTTCTGCAAGAAAATAAACTACTGATATTATCGGAGACCCCTCTCTCCCCATTGTGAGATTGGTTGAGATTCGTCTCGAGACATTTCTCCAATAAACATTTCACGTAATTAATGTATGTCCTCTTAGTAGGGCGAACGTATGTTTATAATGGCCGACGTACCAAACTAATTTCTCCCAGATCTACACCATAGTACCTCCTCCCACGTGGCTTTGTGCCAGAAATATCCGTTTATTGGTAGATTAATCTTCAAAATTAAACGTTATTTATACTACGTTTATCTCAGAGTCGACTGAACAATGCATCTCAATTTTATTGGGAAGTGATAAACCAAACGTTAAAACTTATTTTACAGGATTTTCTTTATATGAGTTGCCGAACTATCGATATTCGATGCATCGATAGTTGATCTTGAAAACCAGTCACAATATCGATGGTATTGAGACCTGACAGTATTATCGATACTATGGATATCAATTAGATTTTTAATATTTATGAATATAATGTCTTAAAACTAACTTATTTTATTTTAGTTTGATAAGTTTTTACCTTTGTATTTAAAATATGATTTCTTCTAATATAAAATTTAAAAATAATTACAGTTAAATAATCAATAATATGTACAATAGTAACTTCATAAAATATGTGAATTGAATTGTAACCACATAAGTTCGAAATCAGGATACTGTGTTCAGCTGTGCTAACAAAAACACAAATTTTAGATGACTTGTGTTAGATTTTATATATGACTGTATCCTGTGACGGTAGAGCATAAATAATAAATAAAATTCCATCGAAAAAGGCATGCAGTACTATTAGTAAAATGTATTACTACCGATATCTATTCAATTATGGAAAAGTTACTACACAATCTATAGTTGCTATATCTATATAGTATATTATCGATTGTGCGATATAGTGATTAGTTTTTAAGGTCACGGTTATATCGACAAGTTCTCGATAGTCGGGCAACACTACATTTTATTTAAAATATTTTTTCAGTCAATGGGACAGGCCGCTCGCCGAGATACTAAGAACTTTATCATGATAAAGTTATGACTATTCGTCACGATCATAAAAATGTAATTACACGTATCGATATCAACCTTAAACACTAAATGGTTTTTCCTAGTGTAATAAAATAATAAATATACACATATTAATTTATCAAGTTTAAAAAAAAACATTAAACTGTACTAGCTTTTAACAATACCCACACACACACACATTCACGGGCTGATCTGACGTGCGGGTACCAAGAATACAACTCTTAGAGGACACATATTTCCGATGCAGGCAAATACAATTAAGAAAAAACATGCTGATAAGTTACATAAAAAGACTTAGGGCTCCACTGTCTAACAGTCTGCCAACATATGTCCGTTGATCGTAACAGGCCTCACAATAAGTTCGTCATAAGACCTAGCTATCATACGGAATGTAGAAGAACTATTAGTAGAAGCCCTTAGATTGATTACAAAGTTGTTTTGTTTCGCTTCCAAGGCACAAAGTTCTAATCTTGCCAGGACAGCTTATAACCCTAAGCTACGACAAAGTCCCTTAGCAATTTTCCGTAATACAAAAATACTCTTGAAAAAATAGATTATTGAGTTCTCCAAAAACTACAATGACTGTTTTATTTTCTGTGGGGGCACGAGAGGGCACAATGCCCCCAGGGAAAATTTCAAAAATATCATGGATATCATGGACAAAATAAAATGGATTTTGAAAATATTTAAACCCTTAATCATACAGTATCATATAGTAATTTATCTTAATATGTTTATATATAATGAAGCTGTGGCCTAATAAAGATCGTATCACGATGTAAAGCAGCTTAAACCTTCCTCATTACATTTATTAAAATTACAAAGTCGTTCGGATTTATAGAAATAATTTAGATACATTTATTTTATTAACATTAATATCATATCGCTCATGTAGTAATATATTGATACATTTACCAGCAAATATATTTAACCATGTTCATACTGCCTAAATGTTTGAAAATTTATAATTTCTATATTGAAAGCGAGAATGGTAGCTAGTTTTGATTACGAGATAAGAAATTGAATATTGTTGTCAAAATAAATTCATACAAATAATATAAATATTATTTATAATAATAATTCATAAATTGTCTTCGTTTCTGTAAAATTCATTAAAAGGCGATGTTAATGTATTGCTATATAAGCGATATTACGGTGACAATTACAAAAAATATAAATCAAAATATTACGAACATTTTTGTAGCCAATCATTTTTATTGAAAAGTCGAAATCAATTCTTATTTCACCACAAACAAACATACCAATAACAAGTTTTTCACAAACTAGTGAATTTGACGTCCAAACGAGGACGTTAAAAAGAGACCCAATTGTGTCCCGCTGAGGCAAGAATAGACAAGATACGGCTAAACGAGGGCTTCAAAGGGTCTACCGGCAGTTCCGGACCTAATTGCCCTCATTGTGCTCGAGCTTGTATAGTTATGAGCCAAATGTATGAGGAAACCGTGGATAAAATACATAATAGACTCCTACAGGACGAAACACAACCTCCGACGTTAAAAGGAAATAAAGCACTATGTCTATTGCAGATCGACTGATTTCAATGCCGTATTTATGTATAAAAGGCAAATTTAGTTATCTTATAAGCATGGAATCAAACTTATGATTTCAATTGACTTGAAAAAAGGGAAATTTCTCTATTTGTTTTAGATTATCTTAAAAATTAATTAACCGTTTTCAGAAGATTATTTGTTTGTTTGAAATAGCATACTTCTCGTTTCGTTCCATTTAAATTTGAAAAGAAAATACTATCTCTAAAGACGGGAAAATAGAAGATGAAATTTCACAGTATACACATAAAAAATACATTCGAAAGAAATTAGTATCCCTAACACAAAACAGGAAATAAGAATTCTTTGTAGCAAGTTTTAAGCTAAAATTAGGGACACATTTTCATGAAAATAATAGTTTAAAAAACATATATTTAGTTATATATATGTCTGTAAAGATACATTTGAAAGAAATTTGCATGTCTAAGGGTCGTAAACATGGAATGAAAATTCTTTACAGACAGTAATTTTAAAGTTAAAATTAGAGATACATTTTCAAGAAAGTAATTGCAGATACACAAAAGTAGCTACTTATGTATGTATATGTAATATGTATATACTGGTTTTGTACATAGCAATTTCTATGTGAGTCACATGCGTGTTAAGAACGTGTTACTATTTGCATACCGTCTGTTTGTTCGTGTCGTGACGCAACGACGGTGACGGTGGCAAGCCGCTCTAATATTTTCATTAATCTTACAGAGATATAAATAAGTTTTTTATTATATTATCATTTTTATCTAACGTGCGCTATTGTATATTTCAATTTTAAATAAAGTTTGCACTTGGGTCAAAATAAAAAAAAAATTCAAAGTAGATTCTTAAAAGAACTTTTGACCGTCAATAAACTACCACCGACTTGTAAGGTGTTTCGTTTTGAAAAGCCAGCGAACGAAACTCTATATCGCTATTGTAGTAATTATAACATAATTATAATATATTGACACATTTCCAAAAAAGTATTTAACACTGTCGATGCGGCGTACAACATTGCTGTCTTGCGTGGCGTAACGCGCTTGCGGCTTGTACACCTGTCTTGTACGTACAATTCGGTATGGATTTCGGGCGAACAAAAGTGCTGTGTTTACGTCGGCGCTACAAGATTGGGGTGGACATTACGTCTGTGTATCCGTACATGCTAAAAATACATTGTATGAATTGTCGATGTATCTCGAGTCTAAAAAAAAGGGCTCCAGATTGGTACCGCCTCCAAACCTGACTTGATCTAATATATGCGAGCCGCACTCAACGTGTTAAGGGGTAAAATGTGGATTAAAATTTTGTAAAAATATATTGTTTGATTGATTTTTATACATCTTCCAATTTATATACGTATCGTTTGAAACCAGAGTTAAATGATTTATTAGAATTGTAATATCTATCCCTGGGCGAGCAAAGCCGCGGGAAGATACTACTATACAATAAAATAAGGTAATGTGATAAAAATGTATTTGTTTTACTGATAGCATGTCGAGCTGAAGGTTAGTGTTCATTTCAATACGAAACTTCACATGTTTTCTTAACTAAATAGTTTCATTCAGTGATGTTTCTATGTTAAGCAAGCAATAAAATATTTTATCTGCTTCCGTTAATCGCTTGGAAAATTTTCTTTTTACTTCTAACAATGTCGTGATTTTTAGGTAAACGATTAGTTAAGATCATAACAAAGTATCTACTTTTAAATCGGAAAGTTGTGGCGATGGTCCCGCCTCAGTTTAAATATGGAATTTTGAAGGTGGGAGAACTATAGTTCATTCGGGGAGGTACCACTGCCGCCCTCATAATCTACCGTAAAGAATTAGTTGTGTTTCGGTTGGAGACCTCTCCAGCCGGTTGTTGCCGGTACATTTTGAAGCGAGGCGACCATCTTAATCCTCAGGAATAGCAGTTTCTTCCCCTGCCTCGTTTTCAAAACGAAACACCTTACGAGTTGATGGTAATTTATTATTGACATTCGAAAAGAATTCTGTTAAGCTATTTTGTATATTTTGAAGATCTATTTAAAAAAATATATTTTGAATGGCGGAAACCAAACTGTGGAAGATTATAATACGTAAAGAAAGATGTTATAATTAGTAGTAAATGTTAAGGATGTTCATAAGATGTGAAAATTAATACAGATGGTAACAATTCTGTTTTGAGCAGCAATAAGAGCGACCACGGCACCGCCCACGACGTTCCGGCAAAACAGACAACCGGACGGACATGATCGTAAATTATTTAATGTGTTTCAAGTAAAAATAGTACTCAAGTCTCATATGTCCAGTCTTGGTCAACCCATCGACCGGACTCTAGAGAAGAAACTAACCCAAATACATCATCATCAAAAGTCATCAGACCAAGTATGAGTTGAGACTTCACACAACTTTCATGACTTTATTAAGATCTCTAAAAAATGTAATGTCTAATCATCATCATCAGGACAAGTGGCTGATAGCTATTTTACGAAAAGAATACTCGGGATGGGAGGTACCTTCCGTCATAGGGCCGATGGAAGATCATGTCGAACTCCAACCAACTAATAATCTGAAGGGTGTTCCAACATTCCATCCCAGGGCGACGACGCGGGAATGTTTTCGCACATATTCGCGGCTCCGCTAGTGGCGTCCGGCACATTCCTTTTCCTGAACCCACCTCAGGGTGTTAGTAGACTTTACACTCCTTTGGGAACTAGGGAGAACTCTCAACGTTCAAGTTTTCTCGTGATAATCATTAAAAATATTGAAACATTTTAATGATAGGAAAGTATTTTTATGAGATGAGTAACAAACAAGGGTTTAGGTGGCCTGAAGTTAATTAGTCACTGCAACCCATGAATACCCACATACAATCTTAAACAGGACTTCAGTCGTATTTAAGCTAGTACGTATATACGTTGCTAATGAGGACTAAAATAGTCGATTCGCTTTTATCTATAGCCGGCCATCACTATTTTCCAAACGAAACACAAGAAGCTTCACGTTCCAAGTGTGTCCACGTCATATTTACTTCACGTATCCTTACACGAAAGTTAGTTAAGGGTGCAAAGTAATCTTTAAAACCTAAGATCAAACAAATGCAACAGCGAGACCCAACAAAATAACTTCGATTGAACTACAAAAAAGATTACAAGATAGAAAAGGTTAATAGTTCTGTAATACCCCCCACCATTTTTGTTTGCGCCGCCACTATCATAAATACAATTCGCTACTTATTTTTCCAACGTAAACATGTTTTGCTAGAAATACTATTTTCTACTGAATAACGTTTTTATGTTCCATGCCACAAGAGCCTAGGTGCCTCCAGATGTTGAGTCATCGTTGCAGGTTATGGACATCCACATACAACCTCGCCATTTGGGACAACACCCTTAGACATTATTTTCTTTTCAACATTTAACTGGACCAACTTATAGTTTATGATTTTACATAATATTGTCGCGGAATTATATGTTACCATGTAACTAGCGCTCTCGGTAAACGCTTTTTAATTACGGATATTTCGAACCAGTTGCTTGGCTCGTTGTCACGGCTAAACTGCCTAGCCAGGACCACGAGCAATGCAAAAGTTTCGAAATCTTGGCAATTAAAAGCGTTAATTGTAAGTACCCGTAAAAGCCTAACCTAAACAACCTAAAGGAAGTCCATGCTCATGCGGCTCATGACAATATTGCTTTAAAATCATATAGAGAAATAAGCTCCAGTTTAGTGCCGCCTCCCGCAACTCGACCCGATTGAACACATGTGCGCCGCAGTTAAAGTATTAAAACGTTTTGTTTTCCGATACCTACAGCAAAACACTGAACCATTCTCCCTATAATCACCCTACCGTATATCCGTGGTACACCTGACTGCCCCCAACCGTACTATTATATACAAGTTAAACGTTGTCAGTTTGTTTGTTTCTTTAATGCGAAAGTCTTTATCAAAGGTAGGCTTTAGTCTACCAAAAATAATTATGTTCAGATAACCTGTTCTACAACTCTACCCCAATACCCTTTTTGTGTTATTTTACGATTCCCTAATCAAAGGTTGCCTGTAAAAGATTTATACCTAAGTAAAGGCTGCCTTATGAATACCACGTTTTGTCATACTTTAATTTGTATGTTTCCTATCCTTTAAAACCTTGACTGTGACTCTCATATTACATCGAGTCTAGATTGCGGGAGGCGGCACTAAACTGGAGCTTTTTCCTCTAGATTGAAAATGCGCCGACAATTCGCAATTTGATATTTTTAGTATCAATGTAGCAACCGCGAATACACACACGTAATGTCCGCCGTAATACACTGCAGTGTCGTACCCCGCAGGGAAAGTGTTATATAGTGTACAAATAAAAACTAATTTATTATCGTCTTTTAAGCAATATTTTTAAAATTCTATTGATGTTTATAACAGGCGTCGATGTACATTATGCGGTCAAAGCCGCAGGTTAACGGTAGTCTATACCGTAACGTAATATTAATCTGTCTGGGGACGCGGCGCGAGGGTGAAAGAAATTAATGATAAGTCTGACGACCTATGTATGAATCGGCTTTTATGTTTCTATAACGTTATGACTACATATCGCCCATTTTCGACGACAGTGTCACATATAAAAAAAATAGATTTTATACATGATAAGATTGTATGTAATACTGTTAGAGCATGTTAAGGTCAAGTAGTCGCAACGAGGATTGTAACTTTTCAAACAAATCATTATTAAAAAACACCATTTTTCATTTCAAATTACATATTGTAAGATTCATAAACTCATCATTTTGTAGCGCTGTTGTCTACGATTTTTTCTCATTTTCCCACTAAATAATTTGATTTTTATTTTTTATTGCGCGATATTATTTCCCTACCAAATTAATTAGGACCTCATACAAAAAAAATCATGTGTATAATAAAATTATCCACAAGAAATTTAGAAAGCACATTTTTGAAAATATTAGTATCTGTAAAGTCGCGTATTCACTTTGGACAGTTTATTATAAATGATTTTTTTTATTGCGAGATGTTTATATAAAACACTCACAATCCCAAATATCCAAACTTCCCATATTTATAATTTTTTTTTAATTCAACCATTTAAGATCCACTATATTTAAGTAAAAATCCTCATCTATTTAATATCAACCTACATCTCGTTGCAACTGACGCGACGTCCGCCACATCCTCTAAACAAAGCGCATCGTCTCCAAGCTTTGTTTTATATTTGTAAAAACTCACAAGCGACTAAGGAACACCGTTTTTTAAACTTTAAAAAAAAGTTTCTACGGACGTAGCTACAGCTACAGGGGTACAATTTCAAAAAGTTTACAAAGAGCTTTGCTATGGTTTCCAAAGGCCCAAGAGTTTTAGGTAGAGAGGTCCAGTTTAAAAATATACAAAAATTAATTAATTTTGTTCCCAAAGTTCTCGAAGAAAAAGGTAAAACTGTAAAGCCTATCAAACAACGGCAATTTTGCAAATAAGGAAATATACAAGTGACGGATATAAGACGTAAATATTTTGCAAATTTTATTGCTATGCTAAAATGGCAGTTGTCAGCGAAGTGTATTGTAGGCTTTCGACGCTTGTATCCTAAACTTGTCTATCATCTTTAGACGTCCATTCCGAATTGTTAAGGACTTGCACATGTTTTTCCTTTTCTCAAAATCCATGCGAAGTCACGGGTACAGCTAGTAATAGTTACTAGTAATGGTAATTAAGTACTTTAAGTACATTACGGCGAGAAAGTGACGGATTGTTTGTCTTCAGTTGTTTGATAACAAGTCAATGATTCCATGTTTACAAATTAAACAAAAGATTAAAACTTGATTAGATAGAAATATTGGTTTAAGGCGTGTCCTACGATCATTGTTTACTTAAATTACTGGGAGAAAGTTTAACTAAGTAACTAAGGTTATTAACTTTCGTATAGTTTGGTTAGTACTTACTAATATAATCTGTGTTTTTGTATAGAATGAAATAATAATGAAAATGATATTATTTACGTGTAGACATTTTTTTCCCGATTCAAAATAAAATATTCCTTGTGAAACGTACAACCGAACACAGGGTCTTTTATAAACGTTTTATTATATTGTTTTATGTGAGAAAAGCAAACGAGCATGCAAACCACCCGATGTAAGCACTTAAGTAGTCGCAGCCCATAGATACCCACGTACAACCACAAACACGACCGAAATCCCATCTGAGCGCGAACGTACATACTTTTGTACTCCTGAGGACTAAGATGGTCGCCTCGCTTCAAAGAGTAGCCGGCAACCGCACATCTCCAACCAACACACAAGTAATGCTTTACGGAGGATTATGAGGGCGGCAGTGGTACCTCCCCGGTCGATCTATAGTTCTCAAACCTTTAAATTTATATATATTTCATAATGTATTAGACTACAGTGACCTTCGTTACTGACCCTAAACGTACGACACAAAACGGCAATAGTATGAAGGTAATAAAACAAGTGACACTTTCGCCTACATTCGCCGTCCAGTTCACTTCGTTAATAATTGGTATAACCCACAAGCAATTAATGTAAATTACTGTAATACTGAAAGCTAACGAAAACTGTAAGTAGGGTTGTCAAAACGAAAATCGGGACGTCTGTTTTATATAATCTCATCTTTAGTATAAGCCTCAAAATCCGTGAAGCAAATTGTGCTTCGGTTGGAGGTGTGGTTGTCGGTTACACGAAAAAGCGAGGCGTCCGTCTTAGTCCTTGGAAATAGTAACGCACGAGGCGACCACGTTAATCTCCAGGAGCAGGTAATAATGCATCTACGTATGAGCTCGATAAGACTTCAGTCCTTTTTAAAGTTATATGTAGATATTATAGGATATTTCCAGAATTTCAAAATAAGTTTAATTGAACCCGGTCAAGCTTTAGCCGTAATGCGTCAACAAACAGACATCGTTTTCAAAAATTGTGGATTTAGTCTCTTAATCTATTACGACTAGAATAATATTTTCGAAATCTGCATAAATATCGTCGAAATATTATATATCTAACAGATCCTAATAATTTTAAAACGGAACCTAATCCTTTAACACTTTTATAATATGCATTAAAGATACAGATAACTAGAAGTTGTAGATAAAAAACAGACATAAAAATATTGGATCATCTCAACGATTCTGCTTTTTGCCTTCTCATTTCTTAATCAAAACGTGTTTTTGATTCCATTTCTTGATTGTAAATTCCCGAAAATCTGTGCATCGTTATTGGCCAGCGTAGTTATATTCCCGTGACTCACTGACACGTAAGGGAAACGTAAACGGCCTATCGAACGCGATTCAGTGCCAATTTTTCAATAAAGATTTCGTTACAACGACAGACTAAATTGTGAACACATTCTGATCTTATTCGTAGTCATGGTATTGAAATGCTTTCTTTATGTTTGAAGAGATGCAAAAGAGCGTGCAGGCAATCTGATGTTATTTGACGATGGTCTCTACTTAAAAATGGTCTTTACAGCCCATGCACATCCATGACCTTAAATAGAACTAAAGTCATGTCCGACGTTATAGTATGCGTTAGGACTCCAGAGGCCTGCGATAATGGACTCTTAATCATCTATGGGGGACGTCCAATTCTCCTTCGGCGGGGGAATACGGGACTTGAGGTAAACCCTCTTTGTCCAGTCCTAAGTTCGGGGTTGCACCCCGGCTTAACTATAATAGTCCTCGCCCTCCGTTAATTGGGGAGGCTCAGGATAATATAAACTCGTAAGTAGCTGGAAACCGCACCTCTTTAACCGAAACACAAGAATTGCTTTAGGGCGAATTAGAAGAACAGTGATACTTCCACAGTTAAAATGTTTTGCCAACTTGGAAATAGCGGTATATCTCATAATCCTTATTATACACAATGGACAATCGGTACATCGGCTTTAGCGCCTGTTGGCTAACATTGGCCGGGAGAAAAAAGCCGGCGGGAAAAACTATCGGCACTCTTCTTTATTTAGTCATAAACATTATATTCTACTATAAGTTATTCTACTTTAGAATGATGGTGAGCACACGAGATTGCTAATCGTATCCTTATTAAGTCTGTCCCTTTATTTACCAGAGCTTTAACGCGAAAACTACTGACTTATTCTGCCTGAAATTTCGAACATAGTGAACATTCTCGACATATACTATTACGATTAAAACATTGTCCGTTGTTTATTTATTTGTGTCTTTAACGAAATCTACAGATTTAATGTAACTCAAATTTTGTAGAACACTTTTCACTCCGGTCTCGTTATAAACTATCAAATTTTAACTAAGCAATAACCGAAAGTAATAATAGTTAAGTCTTAAACAATGTTCTTAAGCGGGGACCACGAGTTACGCAACTGGTTCAAAATATCGGCAATTAAAAACCGTGAGCACCCGTTTCATAGTAAAAATAAATTTCGAAATGATATTAGTTTTTAAATCCTAAATTCATTCAGTTACACTAACAATAAATTTGTAATTAATTGTTTTGATAAGGAAGAGCGTGACATTCTGGTTCACGTAAATAATTACTTAAAAGGGTGTCCTAATAATGTAACAAAACATGTAACTTTTTGCTATAAATTGAGTATCGCCGTGACCACGAGCCATGCAACTGGTTCGAAATATCGGCAATTAAAAATCAAAAATCGTTAATCGTGAGTACCCGTTATATTGCATAATGTAAATTAACTATTTTGATTTTTTTTTTTGAAAATACAATAAGATTACACGAATCACGATGACTTTACCCTACGAAAAAACCTCTCTAAGATTTCAAATAACTGTCATTTCTAAAATTCATAATGATATTCGAAAAAGGGTTTTAATATTTTTCCATCTATTACTCTTGGAAACTACAGAATCGAGTTTGATAAGGCGCTTGACCTTGTTATTTTATGGTTTTAACTAGCGACCGTCCAGCTTCGCTCGGGTAATAGAGTTTATATTTACTTACATTATTTTTCTTTCATACATGCATTCAGTCATTACCTAGTTGCAAAAACTAACAATTAGATACATCTATTTCGAACGACTGAATTACTATATTGAATTTAACTATTTAATGTCTCGCCCAATTTACAAAATACAACTTATTATGCACCCAAAACATTCCTCAGGAATCACTCTACCTGTTGTTGAAGTGTGAGAAAATTCGTCCAGTACTTACTTACTTACTAGTTTATCATGAACATACAGATAGACGCGACGGGGGACTTTGTTTTATAATATTTAGAGATTATTGATCGAAGGATTTAAAGTTAGAAATCGAGATAGCAAACACGTGCTGGCGTCAAACATACTACTACGAGATAACCTTAAAAACAAATTAACACGATCCAAATGTCCAAATAACACATTCACGCGCATTCGTAAAATAATCTGGTTTTTATTGTAGTGCTATATTGACTGTGAGACGATGTAAATCTTGAAAACACACACGACCTTGAGCAAACGAAGCCTGGCGAAGAGCGTTATCAAAATTACAAGCTCTGATGATTAAGGCGGAAAAAATACTAGGTTCAATGAACGAGATGAAGGACTTGGAACTTTGTCTTCAGGAGGATATTTACAGGGCTAAATTAATCATGTCGGGGCCTTTAAGAAGTTGTATTGCCTAATGGATAATCTCTGAAAGTGTCTTCAAGTACGATCTCTGTCTGTGTGGGTTTGGTAGTCTTTGGAAGTCTCTGGCCTCTGAAAAAAACATTTGTGACCATTCCCAGGTAGGATTGCATTTAGTGACAGGTCGACTGCAGTTATAGTCAAAGACGAAGAGCTTCCATCATATGACAATATATATTCAGGTCTCGTAACTATTTCTGTTTTATTGCTGATAGTAAAAGATCTCTCTTTATGACGACAGGACGGGAATAGGGCAAAGCTCAATCCATTAGTCAACGACGAATTAGTAAAGTTCACTTTGACGCCCTTAAGGATTTAGGAAGTCTTTCGTTATTTATTTAAGTTAACTACTCACTACAGACAATTCTATTATGTTTGAAGAAAGCCTTTGTTAACGGTAAGCCGCACAACGAAATTTGTAAAAAAATTGAAACATTTAATGTTATCCAAAATAAATTCCAAATTTAAAAGAAACTATTAAAAATTATAACTTTAATTTGGTAAAGCAAAAGATTATTTTATCAACATAATGTAACATCTCAAAATCAGATTCAATTCGCTAGTTCTAAATACTTGTGCCTGTTACACAGATTCACGCCTATTGTTTGGAACGGCATAAAACCTGGAAGACGACCCAGTTTCCAAGTCTACGAGAGCGATTTACAAAAGCCTAGTAAACTACCCTCTAGTGTACATCCAGACAATAACGATCTCAAGCCGTTGAGAAATACGACTCGAGATAACTGCCTTTCGTTGCTGATACCAAGCGGGCTAAATGTGTGGGTGTTTGACGTATTTTACTCTCGACATTCACTACAAATTGTTGATGTACGAATGATCTTAGAATTTCCGGGAATATTTTCTTGCACGTCCCTAAGCAATGCGAATTTAATGTAATAGTTTCAGCACACTGTGGGGAAGCCGAATAGATGCGAGTTTTAACTGTCTGTGTGTATGTCAATAATCCCTTGTAACTCGTAAATGGATAAACCAATTTAGTAAGTAATATATCGTTGTTTTTTAAACTTGAGAGTTCTTAATTAAAAATAGAAAAATAATGGAGGCTTTTGGCTCCGTAATGTGGATTTCGAAATTATATTTTCCACAAAAACCCAGGACTCATTTGGAATGACAGAATATGTTTAAGAGTAAAGTGATTTTGCTAGAAACTTTCGATTTTCTTATAATGTTAGTCCTGTATACAATAGAAAGGGTACAATGATTTCGTTTTGTTGATGCCTTGATAACTTTCAGAACGAAAACTGGCCTTTGAAGACTTTATAAATGTTACCAGAAAACAGATGAAGGAATACATGCAATACGAATTTACAAATTAGTCAAAATTTGATCAACAAACGAAAGAATATTACGTGTGATATGCCATTCCTCGTCGAAACTGGTTCCGAGATAAAATATTCAATTGAGGCTGGTTATGAGATTTATTTTTGATTGGGAATCATTTGATTTTCAACGATATTATTAAAAATCACGTTTTGTCATATATACCTATGTCACATATATACATATATATAGCTATACAAAATGAATATATTTCCATCTAATTACGGTTATATTTTCTAATCCTTCTTATAGAATACTAAAATAGAAATCAAACATTAAAGGGTATAGTTTTGGTAGAACAAAACTACTTTACGAATCGGTAACAGTTCAAAGAATCTATTTTGAAGGAAGGAGATTGAGAAAAGTAAGAGAATTTAGTAAAGAATAATTCCGTGGTATGATATTTTTTTTTTTATATTTTTATTTTGATTAACTATGCCCTATGTTATCACTCGTGTGTAATAAGGATCGCAGCGTGACCGCACCCAGCCGAAAACCTTCCCAAAAAATAGCATACCCAATAAAAATAAACTATTTTTATATTACCGGTATGAGTACGAAGCAGGAGGTCAGTTTTAATAATTTTCTCGAAATTTACAAATCGCAAGGTTGTTTCCTATTTTTTAGCGTAGCAGAATTGATAAAAACTACATATTTACATAGAAGGATATAATTTATGCAAATTTTATTATTCTATGGACATTTAACTCAATTCAATTCAACGGGCGATTTGTAAATAAAATTTTGTGTCTATTCTCAACGTTAAAATTGAAATAATGATATGTGAAGTCAGAACTACCACTTAACAAGATTAAATTTTTAACTAAAATGAAAATGGTAATGAGATTTTTCCCCAAAAATTGTCATATTATAAAATGCTTTTACTTATATTTAACACTGTCTCTGCGGCTTACAACACAGTAATGCGACTCAACGCGCTTGCGGGTTGTACACACGTGTTGTACGGGCTAATCTGTATGGATTAGGGGCGAACACAAGTGCTGTATTTACGGCGCTAAAAGACTGGGGGCGGAAAAACGTTTGTATTCGTAGATGATACGCAGATGCTACAAATACAATATTTCAGTAAATTATCAGCGCATCATTAGTCTAGTAAAAACAGCTCCAGTTTAGGCCGTCTCCCGCAACGCTGACCCGATCTATTATATGAACGCCGCAATCAAAGTGTTAAAATTGTAATAATGATAATATGTGAAGATGATCACTTTAATCACAAAAGACAAATTATTTCAACGTTCAAATTGAAATATTGACGATATTCGTAGTTTACTACTGATGAAAACCTTAAAAGTAATTATAATAAAAGCCTAACCTAAACAATCTAAACTTCTAAAGGGACACGGGGCCCATGCGGCAAGGTTCCAAGAACACTAGCTGCATTCCCGCGTTGAATAGCAATCGCAATTCTCTGCGCGATTAAATCTCATTACTACTTAATCAGATACAATTTTTCAAAACAGCAAAACGGTAATGACATTTTAGTTCCGTAAATTGGCATATAGTTCAATCCAGAAATATAAGTGACGAAGATCCGTACTAAAACATCAAAACATAAACGCGTAAACTCATTTAAGAATTAACGAACGAATACAATTAACATAAAATGAATTATGTATGAATGTGAGACAAAGATCTCCGAAGCAACACTACATACACATTACCGTATCTCAAGTACATATGGAGCAGTCGCGCAAAAAACCGACTCGTTGCCGACAGTTGTTTCAGTCGGGTAATTATACCACTCCGATAGGGTTGCCGACGCTGGATTACGAGCGAACAAAAGTGCTGTTTTTACGTCGACGCCACAAGACTGGGGCCGGATATTACGTCTGTGTATTCGTAAATGACACACAGATGCCAAAAAATACAATATTTCTGTAATTTGTCGGCGTATCTTTAGTCTAATCAAATAAGCTCCAGTTTAGGGCCGCCTCCCGCAATACTGACCCGATATATGTATATCCGCGCCGCAGTAAGTATTAAAATAAACAGCACCAACAAGTTTTTGTCTTTTTACTTACTCAAAGATCGATATAACGATTAAATTTTACAAACAACGTTTGATTGATGTTGCTGGACAAAAGGGCTGGTTCATATCTCAGGCAGAGAATTTCGATCGCTATTTAGCGGGGGAATGCGGCTAGCGATTTTGGCACTGTGTTGCAGGGGCAGGGATTCCCTTTAGAATATTTAGGTTAGGTTTAATAATAATTCGTTTTAAAGGTTTGTATTGTTGTCGTTAATGTTAAAAAACAATAGTAGTAGAAATAAAGATGATCACGAATCATTTTTATAATTTGCAAACTAGATCAGGTCTCTGAAAAATACTATGGTGAACGATAGGGTTGTCGATGCGGAATAATATTTTTATACTAAAAAAAAAGTTAATTACATCATAAACATTCCGAGTATTTCAACGGCTATTAAAAATTAAAGAAAAATATCATAAGAGACTTTATTAGGGAAGATCATTACTGAAAAATCCAAAATATCATTGGTCAAAACAAATATTTCTATTTTGTAGGTATTAAAACTTTACGTTTTGTAGGTAAAACAAAATACACAGGATTTTCATTTACTGGATTCAGATTACTAACAACATTAATTAAACATAAACCGTAGTAAGTTTTATTTTCGATGTGGATATATAATGAAAAACAAAAAAAAAACTAAGAAAAAACCGGCAATGAGACATTACCTCTTTTTTAGTCGATAAAATACGATAAAGGGAGTGCAAGCCCTAGCTCCAAACTGCACGTAGCACGATAAAAACGGTGAATGCCCTAGCTAACGGTGATATGAGCATCTTTAGTCCTTGGTGCATTTACATAGCTCGCCACTAAACAATTATAATATGGCCAATGAGATTATACGTTCATAACAGTCCGCGTTGCGAGAGACGGACTAAACTGGAGCTGTTTTCTTTAGATTGGAGATACGCCGACAACTTATCCAAATTTAGTATTTTCAACAACATTTTTTCTACGAATACACAGACATTGTGTGACATTGTGTGAAGACAGGCTTGTAACGACGACGTAAACACAGCACTTGTGTTCGACGGTAATCCACACTGATTTTTGCGTACGCTACAAGTGTACAAGCCGCACGCGCGTTACGTCACGTAATACACAGCACTTGTGTCCCGCAGGAAAAGTGTTAAACACAATTGGGACAACAAGGCTACACTTATAAGCGGGCCACTATCAGTGCTCAGTAGCAACGCATTTACACACGATGTTAGACAGGACTTGTTTGAGATTGGACATTGCCTGCCACCTATACTGCCATTTAACATTAGATGACTTGCATTTCCCTTTTTCCGTTCCGACATAAAACTAGTACTGGGTGAACACTAATTCATAATTAACAAAATATGCAGTATGAGTCAATGTACGAGCATCATTAACTAATGATATGTTGAGACCGAAGTGCAAAGAAATAAAATTGTCATTCAAAGTCGATTTTAATCCCAACCAATAATATTTTTTTAAAGCCAGAGCTCGCCCGGGGCGGCACCACCGCCACCCTCCTAACGCGCAGTAAAGCAACATGTTCTTGTATTGCGTGTTCGGTTGGGGAGGTGTGGTTGCCGGATACACATTATTGGAGGCGACCATCTTAGTCCGCAAGAGTGGGAACGCATCCGCGTCCATCCTTAAATAGAACTTCTGTACTATTTGAGATTGGACGTGGTTGGCCATGGGCTGCAGTGACCACTTAACATCAGGTGGCCTGCATGCTTGTTTCTTGCTCTTTTATAATAAAAAATCTAGTGAAAAGAGTATCAATCTATCAGTAGCACCTGTCAACAGTTTCCTTACCGTTTAGCCGTGACCACGAGCCGTGAAACTGGTTCGAAATATCGGCAATTAAAAATCTTTTATCGTGCGTACCCGTTACATAGTATTTTTTTTAAACTCCGCGATGATATGTTTAAAATCGTTTATATGAAATAAGTAATCAATTTTATTATACATATATACAATCATTTGTTATACTATACTGTAATTATTTTAGTAATTGCTCAGTTCCAATAAAGTGTTGCTAGATACACTATACCCTATATCGAGAGAGAGAGCCTTCACTACAGGCATTCTGTGTACAAAATTGGAGGTAAATGAAATCATTAGATTTCGCCTAAAAGATATACAAACAAAGAATCAGACAGACAATGATTCAGTTTTATATAATATTGCATTTGCCAGCTACACAAGTGAGGTGACCACCTTAGTCCTCAGTTTCTCTCTTCTCTCATAAAAAAGAAATAAGGATATGATGCATTTTCATAAGTATCAAGATTGGTCCAGTTGGGCCAATGTTAAACAATGCTTCTCCCACAATAAATCAAAACAATTCTTCTATATATTTCTTCTTGCTCTCATACTCAAGTCTCTTCTCTTATTCTATTTTGCTTTTCAATGACAACTTTTCGTACTCCTTTATGTTATTATTACTGCAGTCTATGGATATCTTTTAATTCATAAATAGGATGGCGATTTCACTCTTCTCTCTCTTTATATCTATTTACTCATTTTCCTCTCCTCTCCTGTCTCTGTCTATCTCCTCTCGCCCCCACCTCTCTCCCTTTTACTTCTCATTTATCCGTCTTACTTCCGCTCTCCCTCTCCTCCTCACTTATATCTCTGTTCTTCCCTTCCGTATGTTCTCTTTTTCCACTCTTCTATATGACTGTCACTTTCCCCCACTTGTACATCCTAAAGTATATACCTGCTGTTTATCTATTTCTCTCTCTGTTATCTTTTTCTCTTACCCACAACTCTACTCTCACATACACGCACACACATTTTCTTCTGTATCACTCACTATCTTTTGTTTCTCCCTTCTTCTTAACCTTACCTTCATTATCTTAACTCTTCTGCCACCATGCAATTAACACTACAACTGCTTTCTGGTCTCCTGGTATTTATGTGCGTACTTATAATTTTTATGCTATGCGACCATCGATGTTTTGTTACGAATGCGTAAGGATTAAAAATGTATGTAGTATGTGTATTAATGTCTATGTTTCTCTTCTCATTGATTTATATTTTATCTTTTTTCTTTCTCTCATTTTGTTTATCTTTTATCTTTTTGTCAGTTGTCGGTTTTTCTTTTTATATATGGTTGCGTTTTTCTATATCTTTTAGTTTTACCCATTCAGATTTATTTATTTATCATATTCATTTCTTTTTATAGACCGAATATCAAGCACCAGTCTCTTATATAGAAAGGGTTATACTTTTATGTACTTTGATTAATTATGTTCCCACATCAATTACGTACTCAGATTAATGGTGCACCGAGATTAATTATGTATCCATATTAATTACATACTCAGATTAATGATGCACCCAGATTAATTATGTACTCATATTAAAGATATGCCCTGATTATGTACCCCGAATAATTACCTACTCTAATGATATACACAAATAAATTATTAAAATTATATGTTGTATTCTAGTTAAATTTAAACATTAATTAATATGTATATATATGTATATATATACAAATACACAACAGAAGATGCAGTTTCTTTGAAGTCTATTGCTTTTTTATTTAAAATTACAGGCAGTCCTCGACTTACGTCGTTTCAAGTTACGTCGAATCGAATCAAATCAAATTTGATTGCATCATTACTGGTACATTAAAGGTTTAATTTTTCTAGGGTATACCTTGCAGGTGTACAATATTAGGTATAACTTTATATTCTATATCAAATTATTAAATATTAAAATTAATTAAACAGTTATCAAACACAATAAATTAAGTATAACATAAAATCAAAACATAAATCAGATAAAATGAAAGTAATGTTAGATAATAGAAACTATCAAATATAGAACTTTGTTTTGATACTTCCTCGAACATACGTCATTGTTTCGATTTCCGGCATACGAGAATTCACTTGTCGCGAGTAGAATTGATAGAATTGATATAGAGGATAGTCGTAGAATTGATAGTTTCTTTAAGCCAAAAGTTTAATTTATTATTTCTCATTATATAGTTTTTATTACTAAAGTTTTATCATTATTATCAAAATTAATAACACACAAATACCAAAAAAAAAACTAGTAATTTCATAGGTACTTAATTATATGATTATTAACTTACTTTTGATAATAAAGTATGTATATCCTTTGTTTTTAATTTTGAGTCCGTGTGGATCCTAATCCTCGAGTTTGACATGTAAAATTAAAATGTCTCGACTTAAGTCGTTTCGATTTACGTCGCGTATTTCGTGAACCTAACATGCCGTAAGTACGCGGACTGCCTGAATTATTTACTTCAAAATTTGGATGCATTTCAATGTTGTTGTAGACTAATTATGGCATGCGTAATTGGACATAATTATATTCAATGTAGTTTTGATGGTAATCGCTTGGAATACTTCAATGTTGTGTGGTAGAAGGCTGAACCGAGTCAGTAAAGTTCCTTACATGTTTTATTATAGTTCAACTTTGTCTGTTTGTTAGTTTGTGTGTGTGTCTTCGACACGAGATCTACCGATTTAATCTATCTCCATTTTATTTTAATATCTGTAAATGTGATCTCGTTAAAGACTATTATAACGTTATTTTGTATTGAAATGGAGCAAAAAAATTGTTAAGACTTTCCCTGCGACGTACAAAACTGCTGTATATTGCGCGATGTAACGCGCTTGTGGATTGTACACCTGTGCTGTACGTACAAATCTTTATGAATTACGGGCGAACACAAGTGCTGTGTTTACGTCGGCGCTACAAGAGTGCGGGCGGAAATTACGTCTATGTATTCGTAAATGTTATACTAATGTTAAAAAGTTATTTCGGTGAATTGTTGACGCATCTTCAGTCTAGAGAATAAGCTCCAGTGTAGTGCCGCCTTCCGCAACGCTCAGGCAAAGTGTTAAGATAACTGACATTTAAAGTTTTACTTTTTTTTTCAAATTTAAATTGCTATAAAATTTATAGTAGGCATCGTTTGACTTTATATTTCGTGGGAAAAATCGCAGATTAACGCTAGTTTTACGTCACGCTGTCGTTACTTACGTAATTAGTCATTTTGTTTCCATTTAGTTTGTCCCGAGTTGTTCATTAAAAGTTTCGTTAGCTCTATTTTGTTTAATTAATGAAAGTTTTTTTTTTGTATTACCTCTGTTTTATTTCATTAATTAAAGGTTTTTTTTGTATCTAATTTTTAAATTATTTTTTTGTATTTATCTTTTACCTTTTTGTGTTTATCCTAAGTTCATTAAAAGTTCTGTTCTATTTCGTTTAAATCGTTTTTTTTTTTAATTCGTAAATCAATTTTATAAATATTTTTTACGTTTTTACGCTTAAATTGTGATAAAGTTCGTTCGCTATATTTTGTTACCTTGGATTTTAGTTAATTTTTGTCATCCTTAAGTAATTTTTTAATTTTATCTTTTACCGTTTTGTTTTTATTCTGATTTTCTTAAACGATTTGTCCGCTATATTGTGTTTCATTAATTAAAGTTATTTTATGTAATCCTGAAGTAAGTTTTATAAATTATTTTTATACCTTTTTGTGTTTTTCCTGGATTTTTTGAAAGTTTCCGTGCTTCATTTTGTTTCATTAATTCGAAATATTTTTTACGTTGTCTCCGAGTCAGTATAAAATTTTATCTTTTTTTAAAAAGATTAATAAATCTTATTAACCGACTCCCAAAAAGAAGCAGATTCTCAATTCGATTGTATTTTTATGTTGATACGGTATGACACGGTTGCAAAATAACCGAATTCGAAATATTCCTTTTTTATTCTGAAGGACACATCCCGTTTGGTCCCATTTAAGTTTAAAGAGAAAATGTCCATCCTTGGTAATGAAAAATGTGGGATGAAATTTTGTATTAAAATTAAATTTAAATTATTATTGGGTATTGTATCTATGAATGTTAAGATACAAATAATATACATTGAAAAAAAATTCATTCCTGAAGGTAAAAAACAAGAGATTCAAAATACGACAAAAGATGCAGTAAAAGATGAGTAAGAGATGCAATTATTTTGAAGTCGGTGGAATTTTAAGTTAAAAATTGAATTCGATTTTAGTTACTCTGCTTTTGAAATTATTTTTAATTTAGTTAATCTGTCTTTTTTTGACCCCAATTTCGTTATTAATGTAATACATTACGCTGATTTTTTCTTTTTTACATTACGTTTCTTATCTTTTGCCATCATTCACATCTTTTCATATTACACCCATGTCAATCTCATTGTCATTATCTTTCACAATTGTATTTGCTTTAATTTTATTTAGTCTTGTATATTTCTTTTTATTATAATTTAAAAACTCGTTTTTAATCTTTAACTTAATTCTTTCTTCTTTTGTTTTCCTTTTAATCTTTTTCCTTAAACATTTATTGTCATGTTTGCTTCTTTTGTTTCGTTTACAAATTCTATTTACATTTTTACTCAAACCATTTATTATCTTTCTTTTCGTTTCTTATTTTACCCTTTATTTGTATTTTTTATTTTGTTTTCATATTGTATTAATGTTCTTTTACTTAACATATAATTTATCTTTTGTTCCTTATTTTGTGTTAGATTTTTTTTTTATATTTTTGTTTTTTTTTTCAGTTTTCAAAGTTTTAGTTCGCTGCAAATCATACTAATGTTTCAGTGCCCTCCTTGTTACAGCAGCTTGAGGAGGTCCGGCAAGTGGGGTCCTACAAGAAGGGCACGATGATGACCGGCAAGAATGTGGCCGACATCGTCGTCATCATGAAAACATTGCCCACTAAGGAGGCGGTGGAAGGACTGTCCAATAAGGTATGCCTGGTGATATATATATTTGAAAACTTTTTCACCCTGCTCTTGTAACCTGTGATCACTCTCCTGTGACGTGTTTTATGGGCCATGACTGATGACCCATCAGTGATTTTAGATAAATTACGTCAGTTTATCAACCTGGGATTTTTTATAAGTTACCTCGATTTATAACCTTCTTAGGGAGATGATAGGTCCTTATCACATGACAAATTCTTATTTAGATCATATTTTTCATGGCAGTAAATGGACGAGTTAGTCTTTGGCCTCTGACGTAATTTATAGATATACGTATAAGGTATTATGTTGCGTAATTACGTAACTTACTAATTCTAAATTGATGTGATATGTATTAATGGGCATATTTGAAAGGTGGTAGAGCGTTAGAACTCGCCCGGGGCGGTACCACCGCCACCCTCATAACCCGCCGCAAAGCAACATATTCTTCATGTATTGTGTTTCGGTTGGGGAGGTGTGGTTGCCGGATACACATCACTGGAGGCAACCATCTTAGTCCTCAAGAGTAGAAACGCATCCGCGTCCATCCTTAACTAGAACTTCTGTTCTATTTAAGATTGGACGTGGTTGTCCATGGGCTGCAGTGA
>DWON01000295.1:0-36980 GCA_018251015.1 Phocides pigmalion okeechobee | reverse complement strand
TACGACGTAGCGATCCCGGCAAAGACGGCATTGTGAGTGGTCTCACATCGACGTAGGCACAGAATCGTTCCCGGAGCAGGAGAAGTTTCTCCGAATGTGGCCGATTGGCGCGTCGTGCTAAAAAAGAAACTATTACCATAATGTAACCAACCAAATATGGCGATATTCATCATGGTTTTCTTTGTTCTGGTTTCTCTAATCCTTATGAAAAATATGACGCTAAAGAAACAGATAAACACACAAATATAGGCATCATACTTTAAGTCCTTATGTAGGCCTAATGTATCATTTTCAGTCATCCATTTGTTCATACTTTCATCTCTAGTAACGGGATTTTAGCATTTTTTCTAAAACATTAACGAATAGTGATGCGTATAGAGATAGATATGGATACTTTATTCGCCTCACTCGCTCGCTCGTCTCTACAGAGTTCAGTAAGTGAGTTGGATATAAATTGGGGCATTGTCTGCGAAACTGGAGCGTTCGCGAGACTTTCAACGTCATTCTGCTAAAGCAAGCAAAAAGAAAATTCACTATCGAATACTAGATATTCCTTTACCATGAATTGGATTTATTTACGTAAAAGGGGAGCGATAAAAATGGAGAGATTGATTATTATACCGTTACTGAATACTTTGAGAACAAGACTGCTGATCTTGAATGAATTTTCCTTTTGTTTTCTCTCTCTGTGACTGTTGTCGTTCCTCTCTCTCGTACAGTACTTTCACGATACGCTCTTGTCACCGGAATACGGGATCAATCGGGCGGAGTGATTCAGATATTTTTTGCAAAGTACTGATAAGGAATCTCGTAATATTTTCTTAACTGATAGAATTGATAGTCATTTTCTGTAGTATACATAAAAAATAATTAACAATGGAGGAGGAGTAACAGGAGTAAAATATATGAAATAACTGTAAAACGTTGATCATAATGTGTTATAACTTAAAAAAAAGATTCATTATCTTTTATAACAAATAACAGCCTTAACTGTTCAAAATGTATAATAAAAAATTGAGAGAATAAAAATACAAAGATAAAACTGCAAAAATACGATTACAATGAAAGACTACATGAACTTTGGATGACTTCGAAACAGTGCCTAGGCAGCTTTTTCAGATCTTAAACGATCTACAAAGTTAAGCAACCACGGAATCGGTCAGGGAATGGTGGATAGTGACAAAATTTCAGCCACGCTTACAGCTTCGGTGGACAAGTTATCATCGATGCATGATATTCAATATATGTCATGGCCAATAACCTGTATTTTCTCCAGTATTCATTGCAGTATTGTAGTGGGGTATGCCTGCCAGACTTAGTTGTGCGCAGGGAGTCGTACTCAGCTGCAGAGTAAAAAAATATTTTCAGTTTAAAAAATAATAAACCAACCAAACACTTTCTTACTTGAACATTGTACATATTTGTATAAGTGACATTTATATTCCACGAACACGAAAGAAATGAAAATTATTTTATCAGCGTAAGCTTAATATTGCGGAATATCTCTCCGAGTAAGGACAGAGGGAGCGAAGCACGCATTTCTGGCTAGTTTGATATCAGCTCCCGTGACGTCACCACCGTTTCTTTGCTCATAAGAAAATACGATAAGCGAGATTGTCAGTAAACTGGAAGCGTTTCTAGTAAAAGCTGACTCCCATACAGAGTGTATAAGTTATCGATTTATCTCGTGATTGTACTCCGAATATAGGTCAAAATAAAGTTAAAATTGATGACAATAACACTAAACGGTGATCTTTTGGCTTCACAAAGTTCATGATAGGTTATCTGACATCGTGTAAGAAATCCACAGGTTGTTTTATAGAGGGTTTAACTCTCGAGGGAATAGTAATTGAAATTTGGATTCTGAGTGTTGGGAATAAGGTGGAAAATTGTTAAGGAAAGTTCCCGGGGTGTGAATTCGTTTATAACCTGTTGATTCGACGTGAAGAAATCCTCAGGGAACATGTTTTGGCGATGGTTACTGTAAGTATAGCGTTTATTGAGTTAATAAAAGCTTTTCGAGCTTTTAGTAAATTAAAAAATATTTGGGAAAAGAAACTAGAGGTTTGTAGGTTGTTTGTTTTCTGAATCTTTATCTTATCATGTTAATGCATTGACAAAAAACTCAAATCCGTTTTGTAATCTCTCTGCTGTGTTGCCGAAAATGAATTTCTATAATGCAAACTAATTTCAAATGAAGTATAAATCTCTTTTTACATTAATTTCCTTAAAATAAAACATACACTTTTACAATTTTGTTGTAGTCGCAAAATGTTTAATTTTATTTATTACTTTATTGAAATTTCTTAAGATTTAAAATTTTAAACAGGAATATTCTAACATCATTAATGTATCCAAAGTTTAACTTTATTTAGACGGTTGGATAATTTAAGTTGGTTTGTTTAATTTGGTAATTCTAAATAAAGAAAATATTATCATGTCATGTTTTATGTATGGAACTTTCTAATCGATGATTCCTTTGTGGTTTGATTCATCGATACTAACGCCATAAATGTATAAAAATGTGTGCTTGTTATCCACTTTGATTGCAGGGTCGTAAAGTAGAACATCCGTAGATGAGGCGTTCCAACTTAATACTAAGAGCAATCTAGAATACATTTATTATCAGCTTCAAGTAGTATTTTTGTCTTAGGTTTTCTATTACTTAAATACATGCACTCATTGGTAATACAAAAAGATACTACAACTAAAACTGTCCTATTTTTTTTGAAATAGAATATGAACAAAATTGGTCATAGTCCATATAAGGCAAAACAAAGGTACCTAACATAAAATGAATATGTTTCTGCTTTCATATTTTACGTTATTATATCATATTTTTATATATCGTATGGATTTGTTACCCAATAAATTAATTTATTATTGTATTATTGTATTGTAGTATGTATTATTAGGGACATAGAATGTAGGTTACTTTTTCCGTAATTATGGCAGTTATCCTGCGTACAAATCTGTAACAAGTGATAAAGCTATGTACATAAAGACACATTTCACTTTTCACTTTTCGTCAAGCCATTACCAGGGTTATTCATAATTGCCCCTCGAGACGAACTGTATTTCCCGTGGAATAATTGCGTGTCCCCAGTCAGTTATGGGAAGTCATCGGTAAGTTTTATGTCTTCACATGTCGTATGCCTCTCTCGGGGGACTGTATTATGATGTCACAGGTATGGCAATTTCTTTTTATGATTGGGCTATCCGCTAGGGACGGGAATGTAGTTTGTTACCGCTTGGTTTTTAAGTAAGGTGGCTTTGAAAAAGTAGTGTAATGTAACAAAAATTAAAATATATGACTATAAATACAAAATTAATTTCATACGAACAATAATAAATTTAAAAGCATTTCTTGAAATTCACCTTTTCTTCCTAGAACAAAGATTTAATAGTGAATTTCCATTTTCTCTGTTATGTAGTAATTGTTTCGGTTATATTGCAACATGTGTAGGTAATCTTAGAACCATATATGTAACGTTTACTAATGCATATCACGATTCAATGCTACCATACTTATTTTATTTGTAAAAGAGAGCAATGTATATTTTAAATACATACTTTATCAAAATCGATTTGGAAATTGATTCCTTCAAAAGTAAATATAATTCTTGTTAACTAAGAAGGTATTTTTAAACTAATAATTCTTAGATTCGGAAAAATTATAAGACGTCGATATGAAACTCTCGAGGCCTCGACACGATTATTAAAATGTTCGAGCGGCCTCGTTTTCGCCTACATTTTACCGAAAGCCCGTGGGACTGTTATCCAATTGGCTGCTCATTGTACATTTTGTTCATTATATCACTGTTTCCAATCATCGTTTTTATGTTCAAGTCGTTATTAAGGTAAATTTAAAAAGGTTTCTTTATTACGCATAGTTCTACCTGAAAGTATAGGAAAAACAGTATATAGAAATGTGATTAAATTGATTTAACTCTCAATTTGAGGTCGTAAAAAAGTACAAATATATTTATAAGTCTAGGTTATAATGAGGATATTTTCACCTACATTATTAAAGAGTTATTCGGAAGTTCATGATTGTGATGATATTGTTTCAATATTCTCTATTATAAATGATAAAAGTGAATTTAAGCAATCATGAATAGTTTCTACATAAGCAGAAGAGTATATATAAATAAGAAAACACTTACAGTAAGTTCAGTAATCATTTGAAATAGGCTGTAGCAATTCGCACCCTTAATGTACACAATTCACTCGGTTCCCTAAGCGGCGTTAAGCCAGGGTGTTTGCGTAATTGATATTTACAACTAACCTGGATTCGAAACACTCTTTCCCGGATTAAACGAGAATTTGTTTGGATTTTCCGTCTTCCAGAATTCACTTCAATTTATTTACCGCTCGGAGATACGCTCGCTTAGTACAGTGTCACAGCTGAGAAGGGGTGATATTTATTCCTTAACATTTGATAAAATACGTCATAAGGGTTGAGATTAATTTTAAAGTTTTACAATGAGGGACAATAATACAATAAGCTGAGTGAGTTTTAAAAAGCAGTTTCGAAATTTAATATTTTACAAAAAATTGTAATTTCATATTTTTTATGAGGTCATTCACCGAGGGATTACATTTATGTTATGCATCTAACAAGGACTACTATCTATTCATTTTTTCAAATAAACTTAGCTGCATTTTAATTTCGGAATTGTGTTTAAATGTAAAGAGGTATTCGACAAAAGAGTAAATTAAAAAAAAAAACATATATTTGTAACGATTAAAAACGGTTATTAAAATAGAATTTAACAAAAGAAACCAAAGGAATAACATTTCAGTATTTGTTTAGTAATAGTCTACAACCGATCTGGGAAAATCAAGAAACAATAAGCGGCGGTCTCGAACGTGCGCGCCGCGCCTCGTAGCAGATTAGGCCCCAACAAAGAGAATAAGAATCTACGAACCAAATATCATTGCAAATACGACACGCTGTATTGTTTGCCTTCCATTTTTATATATTTGCCCAACCTTCGCTGTGAAGATAAACTCGAAAAATGAAAACTCACTCTGAAAGCACGTCCGGTTTGTTTATGATTGTTTTTTAAAGCAATAACGCACATTTGAATTTTTCACATAATATTTGTGCTGCCTATTGGTATTTTATTACGTTTTAGTATATATCGCTTGTTTAATATTTTGCGTCAAAATTATTTTAAAACTACGCTCAAGTAATTCTCACTATAACAGTCTGATATACTGTTTCTCTAAAATTAAAAAATGAGTGTAATGAAAATTTTGAGAAAAATAAAACAAAATTATGCACGGATTTCAATGGCAATGACCTATTATTGTAATCATTGGAGTTTTCTTAATATTATTTCTGTCGTAACAATGATTAGAAAATGAACAACAATAAATGGCAATAGAAATTTCTTTGATTTACTATTTTTATTTCAATTTTAAATAAATCGTTACCTCAAAAATCATCGAGAATATTGTTATGGTGGCAGATTTCCGCCTTATTCGATTTTCCCGGTATCTAGTGCTGGTCATAAAATAAATCTGGTCATAAATAAAGGCATGGAGACGCTAACAAGCGTCTCGGGTTCCCTAAGTTATATTTCTTCCGCGGGTTCGCCATTTTTGTCATAACTCTATTATTTTCGTGCGTGTCAGAAAGAGATCTTATTGCTGATTTATTTATGAACTGCTTTTTTACCTCCATTTTATATTTATTACTTTAACAACAACTTATAAATTGAATTGCCTATAAATTCGTTATTATATGTGTAGTTGTGAAAGATTTTGCATGTAAATATATTTGAAAATACACTTAATAGACTGTTTTGTAGCTTAATTACATTTTTTAATCAATGTTAAGGAAGCTTTGACTTATACGGACAGATGCCTGGAATCCTTAAGATTTTTTTCTTTTTAAGACTATTAAGCTTATTTGGTTTAAATTCATCAAAACGGATAAAATACTTTTTATTCAAACGAATATTGCCATTTATACATAAGTACATTCATAATGGCATTAAGTGTGGCATTGTGGCAAATACTGGTGCGGGTTTTATTCATCTATCGTATTCCAAAAGTTATGCATTTACGATTCCCGATCACGGGGTGGTCGGGAAACAAATTTAACCGACAATTGTAAATCAATTAAGGAGGGTGGCTTCTCGGGGTGCAATAGCTACCCTCCTCCCACGTGCTTCAGGACCGAAATCAGAAATGTACCATTTCTATCTGTATGATAATAAATTATACGTTTATAAGAAAATAATAAAAATAAGGTGTACTCTGTACATACAATTTTAATTTAGCTTTTTATATGTACTTTTTAAATTTTTTGTTATTTAATAAAATTCATAGTGTGATGTAATTATTTATAATTTATTCATTCTAATTTGGTCAAAAATACAGTTATTTCTAACCATACATAAAAACTATTTATGAGAATAGATATTTACTTTGTGTATTGAAAATTATAAATAAACTTTTATTTATGTATATCTATCGTAATCTTGAAATAAAATTATACATTTAAGATTAAAAATTTACATTTTTAATTACATTAATTCCGTTTATATTATGTTAATCTATAACGGTTATAATGATGCAACTGTCGTAGTATTATTATTTATATATGACTTGGTAAAAATATGTGTAGCTGCAAAATTTCAGACCTACGAAACCTACAGCTGATAAAAGATCTTAGCGCAAAAGAATGTGAATTCTTTGTGAGAATTTTTGAACTATTTCATCGTAACAAAGAGACGAGAGCAATATGCAGAACTTTAGCCAACTTTAACAACTTACTTGTTAGAGCTTAAAGACAAAGAGAACAATTGACTGGCTTGAATTAATTAGGTGCATAATATCTATAAGAACGGTTGTTGCTATAAGTTATTCATATCGAACTAGAATTAAAGCGTATTTAAATTGTCTTTTTTTATTGTAAAGGAGACAAGTTCCATGATTCAATGACGGTCACTACTCATTTCTAAAATAATATAGTTCAATAATATAAATGCCACAATGAAACGAGAAGTACAGGTTCTATACGAAAAAAAATTGGGATACATAAAATTATTTTAAAATGGACAACGTTATGGTTTAAGATTTTTTTTTATTTTTTCCCAAAAAGATTTACAATCGCTTACTGAGAAATTAGATTTTAACAATAATTATCGTGTTGTATTTTGTGAGCAAAAGAGTGGGTAGGTGGATATTTTTTCCTTATATTCGTTAGCAGAGTCAGAACTAATTAACGTTATACTTATATTCAAGAAAAAGATAAGAATAACAATACAGGTGTTGTTTTATGATGCCATTTATAAGTGATATTTTAAGCAATAAATTTAGTAACCTTATAATTAATAAAAGAAATATACAAAAAATTTTGCTCACTTACGTGATAATTAATTAAAACGGGGCCGCGTTCTGCCCTGGATTGTATAGGTATTCATAGTGGGGGTTGCTCAAGTGCATATTGTGATCTACGCAACTCCCCAACACCCTGCTCTTCACGTCTCATCCAGGAGTTCTGTCTTCGGAAACTTGAGGAAACAGCATGCAAAAAAATCGTGAATTGTATGGATGAAAGTGCAAAATTAGGCCATATTTTTATTACTAGACCCGGAAGTCAGGTTTACAGCATATTGATTTCGAACATAGGCCCGACACATTTTATTAAACTTGACTTAAGACTACGTAAGGGACGATGAATTCGAATTATTGAGACTTTTTTAAATAAAATGAAGGTGAAAAATGTATAAAAATATGTTTTTAATGTTTTAAAGAGTATTGCCATTTTGAAATTATGAATTTGAATCGTCTTAAGAGTAAATTGAAATATTTGGTTACTCAATTTTTATGCCAAATGTCATTACGGTCCGCCAAACCTTCGAACTCGATCTATTCATACAAGGCCGAATTAATTACAGGTATTAAAACGATCGGAATAGATAATCACAGAAAATTTTGTTTCATTTGGGACATTTTATTCTACCGCTTTAAAACTTATCTCGACTTAATTAATGAAAGACAATATTTAAACTCCGTTATTGCGACTTGATATGTTATAAGAGAACAATGATTAAAAATGGATAGAATATAATTAAATACCTAATATTTATTTTATACTACATAGAATACTAACAAAATTCGAAACTAGTGAATGAAATGGAAACATTTACAAAAACGATTGTATTGTAAACTTTTAATAATATGTTGCAAAAATCCATGGTTGAATTATTCGTAAACTATGTATATTTTAGGACTCCTAGCGCAGAGTATATACTGATGGATGCTAGTAAGTTGATTACAAAGTTAAACTTCGAGGAAAGTTAGATTAACGCGCCTCAAAATGTGTTAAATTTTGTACAAAGGCACTGTACATTAGGTTACTACATAAACGGTGACAAGAAATGATATCAAAATTAAATCAAAATGAATGGTAATGAATAATTAGTTTAGTATATTCAAGCGAAAAAATCTATCAAAAATTGATCTATTTCACTTTTTTATTTGATTTCGGACATACAAAGTAATCATATAGTTCAAGGGTATATAAACATAAAAAACCTTGTTTATTTTTTCTAAAAATATTCTTCTTTTGACTATCATTTTCATTTTAATGCTATTTTCGATAATTCGATAGGAAAGTAAGTATCATATACATAATAATAATAATGTTGAATAAACCAACAATAATAAATAAATATTTAGTATTATAGATAGGATATGGATTCGTTTAGGATATATGACGATATGGAAACTATATTACATCACAATATGGAATTATATTACATTACAATATGACTTAACCATTCCATAATACAACAACGTATCGGGGTTGTTGATGACGAAAATGCACTTAGCAACGTGCTTTACTTGAAACATTTTTCACTTGAAACTTTGAAATTGTTCGTATATGTCGCAAAATGCAAGTTCCATTTATAGGGTGGAAGACAGTAGCTCAAAACAATAATTACACCATTTAGTTGCGTCATATGTATAATGATAGGTATACGCAAGGGTGCATTAGCAGAATAATATTTAGGCAGATACGAGGGGAGATTTCAAACAGAGATAATCTTTATTTTGTTTGTTATGCCATCTTGTCTTTATTATATATACAAAATGTTTTATTAAGATTTATTGAAAGATAACGTTGTTGTAATTTTCTTTGATGTTTATTTTTGATGGTACATAAGGTTTTTCTTTTTACCGCAATTTATGTATTTAATAAATACTGAGTAAGCAATAAAATATGGATTTGTTTTCCCTTATCTTGTCTACAAATTGCATTGGTTAAAGTATATGATAAAAGTAGTAATTAATTAACATAAAAAATAACGTCAAACTGTATAGACAAAGTTTGGCGCACCATTCTATATGCTTGCGTCCTTTTTAACATTCATAAAATCAAGATTACTGGTGTGTAAATTCATTTTTCCGCTGACAAAAGTAATAAATGTGGCTATCTGTTCGCTCTCCCCATTTAAACGCCGTTGGTAATGAATCGTCGCATAAAAGGCATAACCAAGTGGAAACGACGGGTCTCCCTTTCGATACGACGCCGACGCAACGCCGCGTCACCGCGTCCCGTGTCCCCGCGTCAGCGCGTGCCCGCGTTACGATGTCCTAGGATCTCGGTATCTTCACGTCATGGTGTCAATGCGTCACAGTGTCCCCACGTCATGGTATAACAATGTCCCGTATACCCCTCTGTCCCCTTATAACGGTCGCCGCTGTGTTCACTAGATCGCGTTCTAATGCATTTAGGAGTGACTGTGGAAGAGGTGTCGTATCAAAAGTCCCGCTTTGTAAAGGGGAATATTACAAATATGAATATTTAACATGGCTTGGAAGGCTAATGGACATCACAATTAAAGTAAAGCGGTAGCTCTGCAAAATGTAGTCAATTTGCGTCTAAACTAGTTCATAATAGTAGAAATTCAATTATGCTTCCTTCCCATGTTTTGTGGTGACATTCTGCAAGCACTTTGGTTTAATTAACGCCGTTGATAGTTCCACATGGAGATTTATTTCTATAGGACGATATAGACATTTTTATTATTTTGTTTTACTAATTATTATACTTAAATTAAATACTATAATGATGAGTGATATTCAGTATTAATATTTTTCATTTACGTTACGTATTTTTTACATTAAATTAGTAATGTTTGCCTAAACCGGTTAAGTTAATGCTAACGTAACATCAAAGGTAAGCATACATAAAAATTATAACATCGGATGCGTTATTTCAAAATCACGACAGATAAATTAATTTTGTTTATATTTCAATACACAATTCAGATTCGTGTATGAGTGAATAGTTATGTCGTTACTGTATATATCTAAAAAAAATAAGTATAGTTAAGTAAAAACAGCACAGAAGAAGAATGGTATACGGACATATTTCGATCCTTGCTAAACTGACTTACACTGACGTCACCTTCATGTACTTTGTGTGATGTGAGAGTTCTGTCATGCTGCTAATTCAATTGAAATGTACCCTTTGTTCATTGTTTGCGAATTTCTGTATTTATTTATTTGTATTATAAAAGCAATTAAAATTAAACACAGTTGATCGGAATGAAAAGTATTATGTATGGGTGTTTTTATAAGTTCGTATGTTAGTTACGTCGTTTCTTACTCAAGAATATTGACAGGAACGTTCAAGGCCGTAATTTATAGACACCTTATTATTTGGATACATTTTACCGTAACAGTTTAAAAATAGATGTTTTAACGAACATTTTTAGAAGTATTCAAATAGATATAGAGCATGCACAGAGATAACAACACGATTTCAATTTTTTCACAAGAAAGTAGTATTTCTAAAATTAAAAACACATTAAAATGAAATTATAGCGAACTCTAGTTAACGTTTAACGTGCAAAATACTCGATAACGCCTATTAGCACATCGGATGCAGGTACAATCTCGTATGTCTCGCTATTAATGCAGCCGAAGCATTTTAACTCTATTTTCTCATCGTTTTACGCCTCATCCGTTCGTTTTAATTGCCGGGAAAATAGAGGTGCAATGTCATTTGTAATTGAACTCTACGTAGAGACGCCGATGCGGAAAATGTGCTAATATTAAATACTAACTAGGAAAGTAAAGCTTTATAAAAAAATGTTGTTGTTGATTTAATTTTATAACGGTATTTAATTTCTCTACTATCATTATACAATCAAAATCTATCATTTTGTTTATGAGGTATTTATTATTTGGTGCAGTTAACAATATACCAAATAGTTAGGAAAACAAAACATAATAAAATTTAAGGTACAATTATATTTCTAAGTCTAAATATTTAAAATACTCCCTCTCTATACGTAACTTTACAAAGGTTATTTAATAATTTAATTTAATTTTAAGTAGCAGTATTTTATTAAACTGGATGTCAATTGTTACAGAAATGCTCAATATGAAAACTTCCACGTGGAGCAAAAGGGCTATGACCAGATGTACGATGGAGAAGACTTGGAAACACCGCCTTCACCAGAGAGACCACCACCACGACACATAGGTAATTTGTTCATAAATACGTTCCATGCGATCGCGTAAACGTTTTGCCACCCAAGGAGTTTAATACATCTATAATAACTTCATGAAGAACTTTTAATCTGGAGAATGGAATTGATATGAGGTTACACCCATATCATCGTGAGATTTGTACATTTTCTTGTGTAATGGATACTCAGGATAAGCGATAAGCGATTTTTTTTCTATATTTCGATCCATTTTTATAACAAATGCAAAATTTTAATAAAATGGATCGTTTATTTAATATTTTTAGTATATTGCCGTGGGTTGTCGTGCTTCAATGGGTATTTCAGCGTAGTATTCGTTTAGGAACGTCATTATTGTATATTGATGATAGACTATTTTAATAACTCATTTAACAGTTTTAAAATTCTTCGTATACTATACTATAATTACATAACTGTTCTATGATACAATGAAATATTCATAAACCATAAACGTAAATATTTACAATAAGGATAATAACATTTTTTCCTGCCAGATAAATACATACGTGCGGAATGCCCGTGTCTGTCCGCCCGCTACACCGTGGCTTTGCTGGCTTGCTTCGGCTTCAGCATCATGTTCGGCATGCGTTGCAACATGAGCATGGCCAAGCTTAAGATGACGGAAGTACATGATGTAAGAAATTGTTTAAATTTTACTAAAAAATTAATTGTTTACACAAAATATAACCTTCTCTTTACAGTTTTCTGTATTATGTTAAAGAAATAAGTAGACATAAGTTTCGCACTCGTTGCTATTACAGAAAAACCACCATTTATTTAGTTATTATTTTTCTTGTTTTTCTTTCCAACTTACTCTAAATTCAGTATTGAAAAGAATATACACATTGTGTAAGAAAAGCATATATTAATTTGATATAATTGAAACATAAATTCCGTTATGCCTACAAAAATCTTAAAATCAATTACAGATATTGAAAATTGGTGTAATATCCATCCAACTTTTCTTCCTTGATTATGTTTCGATTTTTGTGCTAATCTTAATCTTCGTAGCTGCTGCTTTTTTATTAAAATTGTGTTTGTATTTTTCCTTTAGACCTCAACAGGAGTGAAAGAAGACACGCCATTCAATTGGACTGTTGAGGTTGAGTCCTCAATAGATTCATCCTATTTTGCGGGGTATCTTATAACCCAAGTGCCCGGTGGATTTCTGGCGTCTATGTATCCGGCTAACAAAATTTTTGGCGCTGCTATTGTGGCCTCTGCCTTCTTCAACATGGCGATTCCAGGAGCTATGTCCGTTGGCCCAGCCGCTGTCGTTATGCTGAAAGTCGCCCAAGGTTTTGTTGAGGTATGTATCTTGATCAAAAATTTATGATTCCAATGAATGAAATTCCATCTACATAACAGTGGTTCGTGATGGTCTATTATATTTCATTATGATGTGGAACAAACGAATTTATTGATGCACTGCATTAGCTTTAAAAAAAAACAGCAAAAATAAAATCAGCGATTCATCTAGTATTGTAAATGGGCTAACTCCTTCGTTTTATCGATAGATATAACCGAGACTTTCAGTTTCCTTACTTAAGTACGTAATACATCCGTACACTTTGTTATGCGTTATCTTGTTTGAAGTGATTAAGAGATCATGTAGCAAATATAATGGCGTTCGCTTAAATTTTGAACATTTGGCATTCAGTACGTGACGTTGCATGATGAAGCTTATTAGAGATGCGTCAAATTTTGATGTTCGCGTCCGTGTCGAATGCGTGACTTGTCACGTTTGTATTTCCGGCTCCCCTTTATTTTGTATTTTACACAAAGTAAATTCTGCATACTATATTTCATCGGTTTTATATTATTTTTTGCCTTTAAGTGCCCTTTACCACTCAAGCACTAACTTAAAGGTAGACAATTAATTATTTCTTTGTTCCTGTTTAATTTCCGTTCACGTTATCTGTCAAATACTGTTTTCAATTACGATTGATCGATATTTGCTCCTAATCGTACTTGAGTTCTATCGAAATCGCTTTCGAAAGTACAAAGGCTCTTTAGGATTACTGATCCCTCCACGCGTCGCCATGACTACGTATTTACTCATCCTTGTACTCAGCTAAGCCCGATCGTCAATGGCAATGCTATCTTATTAAATGTACAGATTCTGTATCAGTTATAGATATAAAAATCATTGTGAGATTTATCATGTCTTTATAGAAAATATTTTATTTGATGTTATTACAGTGTAATGTACGAGTACAAATGTCTTCATTTGGTTTATGCTTAAGTTTGTCAGGGAAAATGCTGAAAAATGATAGGTATATGTATATATATATATTTATTGTATTGGCTTAGCCTACCCTAGCAAAACATTACATTCTAACAGTAGCAAGCGAGCCAACGCTTGGCGACAGAATAATGATATTCTTCGTATGAACGAAATTAGGTCTAAGTGGTTTAGAGAATGATATATGATGAATATTGAATTGTTTGTACATAATAACAACAACAATAAGAATAATCTTGTCTGATTTTTAGAGTCTGATTATTCAGTAGTCGTGTTTTAGTTTTTGACCCTTTTTGATATATCAGTTCAAAAGTAACAAATTTCAAATTCAGGGAGATGAGGTTGTAAATGTAAAATTTCACTTCTTATGATGAATGTAGGTACATACATTTTGAATTGAAATATTGAAAATATATGTAGTGGAACTACGTTTAATGAAAAAGAAATTGAAAATAAATAATAAATTGTTGATAATTATTATGATTGGAGTTTTATACTACTATTACTTTAATATAAAATTGTATTTCTGGCAATGTGTTATTTGCGTCTTAGAGCATTATCAATTCTTAATTTGAAAGTGTACATTTTTTTTTGTGACTATCGACGTTTAGAGCCACACATGTGCATAAAACGCAATGTACAAATAATAAAAATAGAAATCTTTGAATTATATTTTTAAAACGAAATTATAAATCATACTGTGATTTAATTTTAAACTACCCTACTACTAAATGGGTAGTTAACTTTTAAATAAGTGAACATTAGTCATATTAGTATAGTAAAGTTAAGTAATTACAATAAAACATTTTTTTCTATTCAGGGTGTCACGTACCCCTCCTGCCACGGAATCTGGCGTATGTGGGCTCCACCACTAGAACGTTCTAGACTGGCCACTTTAGCATTTTGCGGAACTTACGCTGGCATTGTTATCGGTATGCCACTTTCCGGATTGCTCACAGATTATATTTCCTGGCAAACTCCATTTTATTTCTATGGAGTTTCGGGTATTATATGGTAAGGGCATTTATAGCATATTACATCTCTGAATAATTGCATTTTTAAGATATTTTTTTTGTTTCAAAAATAAAACATTGATAATTTTTACTTAAGGTCCTTTTGTAATATTAAATTAAAAACAAAATGTCTTCTAAACATGAGAATATTTCAATAAAGGTACTTCATGTGGCTTTGGCTGGTATTTGAGAGGCCTAGCAAACACCCACATATCTCTGGCAAGGAGCTAACTTACATCGAGCAATCCCTCGGGACGGCGACGCAGGCGGCGATGCCTGGCTTCCGGTCCACTCCTTGGAAAGCCTTTGCCACCTCTCCACCTGTAAGTACAACTCTCAAGGTTAATAGTTATATGTTCAGCAGTTTTATTGACATAACATTTGCCAAGTTCTAGTCATTGTAGTCGGATAATAAATATAGTTTTTGTGTGCTATAATTTTGTTTCCGTAAAAGCTCTTATTCAGGTTCGTATACATCTAATGTGATTTATTTATCATCAGTCGTTAAAAGTCCACTCGTAAACATGCCTTTCTTAAAGATTAATCTGTGTGTAATTACCATATATTGTACCTGTTGGTAATCCTCATAAATAAACAATTTCACATTTGTCAAGGTCTATTATCGTATATTTTGGGTTCATACCACACATGTCTAATATGTGCTCTTGGATCGCGAATAGCCGAAACCTTTTCCATAGAAAACTTCCTAGTAGTGGGACATAGTCGGTCTATTTGACAAGAGATCTCTTCCTATATTTACTGCATTTCACATTAAATAGATGTATACATGGTAGGGAAGATTACATTGTACTCCTTAATATTTACCTAATTGTATGATAGCACTATATTGATATTGCTTACAATAAAACGTATTTTTTCAGGTGTACGCTATAATCGTAGCTAACTTCTGCAGGACGTGGAACTTCTGTCTTTTAGTTATTTTCCAATCATCGTACTTCAACACCAGATTCAATATGCAGATAACAGAGGTGAAATTCATTTCTTTAAGGCGACTATATCTTAGGATAAACATTTTGTATTTTATATATTTGAATGGTTTAGTATACAATACATGCAATTTAAAGAGAACATGATTTTCATATGACAAATGTACCAAACAAGCATATAGGCCAGGCAACATGGTGTTAAGCGGTCGCTCCAATCCATGAACATTGACATACAATCTAAAATAGGACTGAAGTTCTATCTGAGGTCGTATGCTAAATATTTGTTGCTCCTGAGGATTGAGATGTTCACTTCGCTTGCAAGTGTAGCCAGCGACTGCATAAAATCTTAAAAAAAAAACAATATAATGGGTTTTTTATCGTTAGATACAAAATGAACTTGACATATTTTTGTATTAATTTGGAGATAAAGAGTTAGTTTATTTGCATTTTGGTAATATTTGGTACTTTGGTCAACAGTCTGGATTCGTGGGCGCGATACCTCATCTAATAATGACGTCACTGGTGCCAATCGGCGGAATGATGGCAGATTACTTACGTAAGAACAACATAATGACGACCACAAATGTGAGAAAACTCTTCAACTGCGGAGGATTTGGTCTTGAAGCATTTTTCTTCGTACTCGTCGCGTATGCTGATAATAAGGTAGAATCAATATTTTTAAACACTTTAAAAACAAATTGACTACATATTGTATTTATTCAACATAACGTTAATAATAATATTTTTTTGTTACATGAAAAAGTTTTATAAATATTCATTGGGTTTGTTCTTTTGGGGGGCTATAGGAAAGGAGGAAAAAGCTGATAAAGTAACCTAAAAAACAGGAATTTTTATGTTTTATAAAATTCTTATTTGCATCGATTTTATTCAATTTTCATCAAACTATTACATCTTCCTCGTGTGTCACTTCGAACTACTTGTCTCATTTAATTACGAGCTTTGTTCAATTAACATCCAATCCTATTCCCCTCCATTACATAACATCCCTCGCATATTACGTCGACGGACTTATTCGTACGGAAAACATATATATCAGAAATGTAATTGATTACTATGTTTGTGCGTAAAATAGTCGAGGTTCTTATATAAATCGCTTTATACAGTACTTGGCAACCATAGAGTTGACGCTCGGCGTGGCCTGCAGTGGGTTCGCCATCTCCGGATACAATGTTAACCACCTGGACATCGCTCCCCGATATGCCTCCATCCTCATGGGCCTTTCCAATGGAATAGGCACCATCGCTGGCTTCGTGGTACCAATCGTGATCGACTACATGACTCAAGAAAAGGTAAATTCGGTTAAAGTTTATACAAAGTACTTCAAATGAGTTTATTACATTATTGTTAATATTTTACTACAAACTAATAAAGATAACGACCAGTAAGATATAACATTTGAATTTTAACATTTTAGAAATACAGAGAATGATTTAATCTGTAGACGATGTAATCTGTTCAAAAAATATTAATTCTCGGCCTTGAATAAGTAAAATTAAGTGGCATGTGAAGCTTCATATTCAATATTGTTTGTTTGACTCGCTGAGGGTTCTTGGTTCCATTCCAGGCTTGGCAGTCACATAAATGACATATTTAGATTACATTCTAGCTTCGGGTATGTGTGTATTGTCCGTTTAATTTGTCTATGGCACCCACAACACAGAGAATCGTAGTGTGTGGCAACGAGTGTAGAATATGTCATATATTTTTTAAATTCAGAATCTCAATAGGAATCTGATTAAACATTACGTCAGTTTCATTAGACGAAAAAACATAATTGTTCTTTATTAAAGATTCACGTTGTTTATTCAGTCCTTTTCTCTGTGGCAATAATGATCGGATATATTGCGAGATTCGATTGCCACTGGAGCGTACTCTTAAGTAACCCTCCAGTTTCTTGGAGGCAGGAGGAAACAAAAAGGACATTCGGTCGTGGCTAATTTAAAAAAGGAAATCGAGCTCGGTGTGACGCGCGCTCTGAATATCAAATGAACGGCTTTGTGGGTGCGCGGCGATGCGTTACACCGACTACATTTCGCGCTGAGCACTTTATTATCGCGAGTCTGAATGCTCTGCTGAATCTCCGACGGGTCTATCGCACGGAAAGGGTGTATGGATTATGAAACACGCGACGCTTTAACACGGATATAATGTAATATACATTAATAGATTTCTCAAGATATTCATAATATTTTAATTAAAGCTTGTCATATGTTCGATTTCTTAAGCTAGGAAGTTATGTGTACAATACATTTTGTTATATATTTTTGTCGTTTTCATATTTATTAATGGTTGGTTACTAGTTTTTAATTAACAGTGGTAGGGGGAGCATGTAGAAGATTACCTAACTTTTGGGATTTTCATTTTAATAAATAAACGTCATTCACCTCACAACAGAAATATATAGATAAAGTTTAGTTTAGAAATCTGTGATTAATGAATTCATGAATTGAAATAAATTCCTTGTATCTAATTTACTAAAAGAAAGTCTAATAATTATTTAGTTAATAATTAATAAGTTTTCTGATATATAATTTATCTGACCACTGAGAATTATTATGGCAATATTGTTTAACTCATTACTTCATGTTTTAGTTAAGAGGTATATGTCTATCACTAAGCGTATGTTTTGAATACAGAATGAAAAGGAGAAAGCCATAAAGGAATGGCGAGCAGTGTTCCTCATGGGAGCTATGGTCCACTTCGTTGGCATCACAATTTACGGTATCTTCGCATCTGGAGAGTTGCAACCATGGGCGGAACCTGCTGCACCCTACGACACTCCAATGAAGCACATTGACCAGGAGACTACTTTCGTAAGTAGTAAATAATTTCATTTTATAAAACACAAAGACCTACTTCAGCCACCATCTGTCAATTGCTGAACATTTTTTTCCCAAGAGTGGCTTTTACATGTCTACTGAAAAAATCAAATACGGGGCGAAAATGCTGAAAGGTTATTAAAATTTCAGACGGAGCAGCCATCAGCCCCGCTGAAAGGCTCAGAGCCGCCGGCGTATGGCGCCATCGAGGCTCCACCGCGCCCTCCCGCGCCTCAACAGCACGTACCCAATAATCCCTTCGTATCGGGAGCCTTCTACCAAGCGGAACCTGTACAGCCTCCCGCTGAAACATACCAAGACCCTACTGAAAACACGTATTAAAAAACATAATATCCAATATGTTACCTCAATTCACTATGGCTTGGTATAAGGCTCGCAAAATCTTTTATAGGTAGATAGAAAACATTTATGATTGTTCTCGACATTAGGTTGTGTGTAAACCAAATCGTTGATAGCCGTAATATAAGGTCTCTCACTCTGCTAAGCTTAAGCGTTTTGGTTTGTCGTATCTTTTTGTCCGGCGATATGTGCTAGTTTTGTTGTTCCTCTTTAAAGTCTATCATTGTTCTATAGTTATAGTTTCTAATGGGTATTTTTTATTCGATATACGTGTACAAATGTATATAAAATACATTGGCATATCATCAGATATTAATTTAGTAGGTTTTACATTGTTATTTGCAGCTTTTACCTGCTCTTGGATGTAAGCTTCCTTCTTGGAGCCATCCTATTGTACTTTGTATTCTTTTCTTAGAAGTTCTATATTCTACTCAGCCTTCTATTTGTTTTTATTTAATATGATGATTAGTCTTCCAGACCTTTTCTTCTGTCTTCAATCCAATAAGTATTTGTGACGGTTATGTTAATCGCCGCGTTTTGTCAAGTATCCTGTCTATTTACTATTGACTTCTCTGATTCTAAATTCGATGCCTATAATTTTCTTGTTCATGTCATGCTATGTAGAAAAATAATAATTACAAGTGGCATTACTTCCTACGTCAAATTTAATATTTCGGTATAGAAAAAACAGGATACAATATTTAAGAGTTTTGAATTATTTGGAACCTGTTGAACTCTAAAAATATACGTAGCTGACTTTTTCAAAGTCTTTCCAAGATTATTCATCTTTCAAAAGATCTGCATTATGAAATGTTATTTTTATATAAAAGAAAATTAACTCCCAATCGATATCCCAAATTAATAGAAAAATATATATAATATATAAATTATTAAAATTTAGTAAACTTTGTTTTAATGTAAAACGTATTTATCTTTAACTTATATTTTGTATTGCGTAATTTTCTTATTTATTTAAGTGTTATATCATACATTTTCTTGTCCTTGTTGCTAGTCACCGAATGTTGTTTGTAAAATGTTTATAATACTTATATTGATGAAACAATAATTATCTTAGGATTGTAATTCAAATTGAAAACATAAATGTACATGTTTAGGAGTAGGAATTTAACTATAAAATGTTAATGAAAGGGAAGTAATGTAATCATTATAGTAGTTTCGAAAAAAAATGCTTACTTAAATCATTCCTTCAATGTACCTTATCCAAGTTTATTTACAACGTTCAGTACAAATTGAAATCAATATCAAATAGTTAGTCTAGTCGTTTCAAGAGAATTGATATACTGGCAAATGGGTTGGCAATACGACAATATACATAATCACAGTCGTAATTACAACAATTTGTAGTCCCTATTTAAAATTGAAAAATTTAATTGTAATTATTGAATAATAAGTAAATATGTATGTGTAATGGTTGCCTGATACTTATCTGTAAACCCGATTTTAGTTTGCAGTATAAAATGTCTATGGGCAATACGGGTATATGTTTAATATTGATAGTAAACTTTGTCTGTGGCAGCATAATACCAAAGAAGATACCAAACAAACATACATACATTTATGAAGTAACAAGTAGAATTTGGTGACAACTGACAACTAGAATTTGGTAAATAACAAATTTCGCTAATCATACATAATAATAAGAATAATAAAAATTAATAAAATACATATTTTGAGATACTATTTGTTCTCAATACTAATTGATTATTAATAGATATCGAATAAAATTGCAATCGATTGATTGATATTCCACTAAAGTTATATCACTTAGACTCGCAATACAAATACAAAATTCCAGAGTATAGAATATATTTACAGTGGAATATTATATGAATTATCGTTTTCTATAGTCCAACCCGTATAATCTAATTGTCTAATTAAGAATATTCTAGAAACGTAATAAAACTTTTCGAAAACATCATTAGACGTAACATAAGAAGCAATTGTTGCGTCATTTATTCTATGGTATTGTAATAACAAAATATATAAATGTCTATTATTAACATGTATCTTATAATGTAGGACGCTTACATGTACCTATTGCGTAAAATGGTATAGCAATTTAGTGTTACTTTTTTGTTTGTAATTGAAATAAAACAATTATCCCTCTCTTGATTGTTAAGCGTGGTTAAAAATCAAACTATGGTTATCTATCTTTCCTTACCAATAAGGATATTTCACCACGTGAATTATGAAATTGCCGCTAACTAAATAAAACACGATGTAGATGTCATTTACAAAAGTTTCCGCATAATTAATCGATTTGTGTATCTGTATATGTAACAACTTTTATAAACATTTGGAACCTAATGTAGCAAACTACAGGTAAAATTAGGTATTTAGAGAATTCTTCTAAAATTTCCGCTCCATCTATCTTACATAATTCAAATGTAATTTACACATTAGTCTGTACTTGATAGCATCTGGTTTATACTTGTAGCCACTTTATTACGTGAAATGAAATACATTTTAATATAAGTACTAATTTTATGTGTTTTACTCAAAATGTGATTTATTTTGGCCATCATCTTAAATAAATTAAAATCACACGCTTGTCTTGGCTACAATTCACATGTTCAACCGACAAGCAGAGGTCTACCACTAGGTTCATTTTAAGCTTGCATTGTTATGTAGTCGTACGGAATTAGCTATCCTAAAATTCCTTAAAACTGAAGTATTAGTCTTTCTTTTTACAGCAAAGCATAGAAGAATACAGAAATATTCGTTCTTTTAATCGCCTATTCAGGCATGACGGTTATGATAAGTAACAGTTTTAAAAGATTGTGGTATGGCCCATGCACGCACTGGTTGCTACATCTGGGTGTCTAGATGGACAACAATTAGTTTCGTTTACTATATTATGTAATGAGTACTACAGATGTTAGGTCTTCACAACACCGAGCTGGTAAATATAGAAGTTAGTAAGTACATATATCTTTAAATTTAGTTTTAAACTTGTAACACTATAATTAACAAGATATTGTTTTGTTAACGGTATTTAGGTACATGTTTTTAAATAGTAGGTATTTTCAGTTTTGAATATGAACATATTTTTCTTCTAATATTTATCTTTCAATATATGTATATCTCATAGTTACACATATTATGTTCAAATAAAAATATTTTTAATTCCAGATTAATTCAGTTTTACATTCGACAATTTAACCCGAACACACTATATATTATGCTATATTGATGTATATATAAATATGTATATGTATTTATATTTGATTCCCAATAAATTAGAGGACAGTACGCAATTGTGATAAAAGGTTAGCGTTGTAAATATTGTGTAATATAAGTATCACATATTTAATTCATTTTATTGCATGCTTAGTAATATATTAGATATATTATACCTTACCTACGCAACACAATATTGGTATTGCACAAAAATACATTAAAACATACTGAGCGCTAACTGCAAACTGCACTGTTCTGTGTTAGACTGCACTCATCTCACTGCACGGTCATTATGTATATACATTTGACAATAATTGTTACAGAATTTAAAATGGACAATAACGTAATTTAAATATAGTCAACATATAATTTTTAAAGGTATTTTGAATAATGAGACAATAACATTTGACTGAAGGTTTTTGAGACCAAAACTCACTTGTTAAAGAATGCACGTGAAGCTGTATTTTTAACTTTTTTGTTATTGATGCTAAGGTACGACGATTAGGTATATTTTCATCTTATTAAAACAAAACATATTACTTTTTATAGACTCTAATCAAATAATAAAAAAGGGACGTTGCCGTTAAATACGTCATCAAAATTAAAATCTATTACAAATACAAAAAATATGAATGATAATCCGGTTACCTGTATGACAGTATCTAAACTCAATTACTGTCACTCATGTTTCTAGTGGCAATTTCCAGGATTATACCATTGTATCTACCGCTCTGTCGGTTAAAAATACTGATAATAAGACCTGTTTCTGTTTAAAAAAGACCTATGTTTAAAAAAAGACCTTCTGTTTAAAAAAATATATATGAGTAAGTAAGAAAATGAAAGTGGCAACTGAAGTTAAACAATAAATTTGTGTTAACATATACGTGAGACATGCCTTATTTTAAACCAGTACTTACAGTTATATGGTAACCAGCATATAAAAATCGTAAGGTAGATAACAAAAATTTGTAGTACAAGTAATGTAACCTCTTTTACTGAAAACGCAGAACATTGGTTTACAGGATTGAAATACAGTGAAAAGGTAAAATGCACGTGTATACAAATAAATAAATAAAAAAGTGTTCAATATCATATACGAAAGTGTTCAATAAATCAAAAATAAAAAAAATATCGAAAATTTAAAAAAAAATCAAAAAAGTAATTTAGTACTACGAACACTTTTTGCATTTTAAAATTATCGATAACGACAATAAGCTTTTTGATAGTGATAAGTGTAATAGATAAAAATACTTATGCATTAGCTTGTTGTTATAGTAGATATTAGAATTAGAAAGAAGTCATTTGGACATAGGTGAGAATTATCATGATGCTCCAAGTTACTTTCGCATGTTTAGTTTATAAGAAATAGATGCTGGTTTTTATTTTTTGCTTAACTGTCCCTATAAAATACCTTTGAGAAAATTTTAGAATATTTTATATATCTCCAGGTAAATGAAGCTTAAAAACCGTCGGTCTAATAACGTTACATGCGGAAAAATCGTATGGCATTTTGGAATAAAAGTTTTTGTTGTATTAAATTAACGGTTAGAATTTTAGAGTTAATGGTAATAATAATGCATAATATGTTATTTTAATGAATCTCTACGCCGTCAATTCTGTGTTGTAAAAATTCTAATTAAATTAAAACTAACCTCAACATGTAGTGAATTAAATTTTACCGTAATGCAATACCATTAAATCATTCTTTTTCGGTCATACACTGTTAGAAACATTTTAATTTGTTTTGTCATTGTCCAATACATTATGTCCACATTGTTAGGTATCGTATTACCATGTAGTTATATGAAATTATTATTAAAAACATAATGTGTAAAATAACTATTTGAAATCAGCGCTCACACGCCGATGAAATAGTTTATGGAAGATTTTGAAACATCTCGTAATTTTTACGTATTCGATATACTTAATTGAACCCAGATGAGAAATAAATTTAAAAAAATATTTTTAATACTAAACGATTCGATAAACCCGGTTTAGTACCTATGCCTTATCACTAAGTACATATATTGTAATTATATTAAATTTAGTTACATTTTAATCATTCTTTTTGTATAGTATTTTATTTGGCCGGGGTCTGTGCATAATAAATTTATCTATCACTATTATTGAAAGAAACCTTGTATAGATATATTCATTTGATAATTTTCACAATGTCCAAAATATGGCGGCAAGGGTAAGGATCCCCCACTCACTCGTTAACTTGCACTAATAGGTAGATCATTTAATAAAAATATAAAAAAAAATCTAAAAATAATGATACCTATAAATAAAATTACGCAGTGAGTGCGCAAAAGTGGATCTATTTAAGGAGTAGATGAACGGTTTACCTCGTATTTGATCATATAATAATTTATAATTTGGATTCTTCGTTATGAAAACATATTTCGTTCGAATGGTTGTTTAATTAAATTTTATACACTTATTTCTTTTTTTGATTTGATAGATGAAACTTAACTCGTATTTGCAATTAACTAAAATAGACTTAAGCCGTTCAACTAAATGCCCGCCATAAATGATTGCTTTCGTCATCATTTTTAACTGAAGTTAATGTCGTAAGCAATTTGTATGATACTCGTATGTAATAAATATAATAAAAACATATATATGAAGAGAAGCTCAAAGAATGTAAATAAAAGATTCGACAGATGTACTAACCGAATGTTAGCTATTTTCAACTTATGTTCCTTAAATATTTTATAAAAGTACTTAAATAATACCTTTAATCCGTACTTCTTAATATGTATATGTGTATGTATACTTAAATTATGACGCTTACTGTATTTTTTTTCGAACGGTTTGAATAAAAAATATTTTGCTTTTTTTATATAAAAATATTTATATAAAAATAAATAAATGAAATTCGGTTAGACATTTAAGTATAATTAGGATATTATTAAGAAAGTATTATGTATAAGAAACAAAACAGACACTCTGTATGACAATAATTTATTAGAATAATAGATTAGAATGGGGTGATCTCACTCTATAAGGCTGTGTTGACAATAAAGCTGACATACAAGCGACCGTAGTGTGTAAAGTAATTAAAATATGAAAATATAGACGTAGGTTGCATTAGAGGTTTCTTAAAGAAATCTTTACGTAATGTTAAATTATATCATTAATCTTAGGATTTAATATGTACTCAATACCAATTGTGATAATTACGATGTTTAAAATATTTGTGTAATTTTATAATTTTATTTTTTACCTCGTTATTTATATTTTAAATATATGTACTATTTATAGCTTTATTTTACGCATTTAATTTTTATGATTTATTATCATTTATTTTACGTTTAAAGGAAATGTATATTTTTTTTATTTAAAAATTAGAATATTTAATAAGATGTATAATAATAAAGACAATATATTGTAGCGTATTAGTATTAAGAATGACAATAACATAAATGATGATCTAATGGTTGTTGAAGTAGCTCCAAATACTAGAGAATGGTCAGCCCATTTAAATTTTCTATAATTGAACAAGGCAGTCAGTGAGGAAAATAACTAACTGCACTTCCCCTATTCGAATTTGTAATCATTATCTATTCATTAATATATTCCTTTACATTTTCTAACATCTCAAAGTATAGGCTTTCTCATAAGCAATCAATTTGTCCTCAATAAATGAGCAGAATAACGAGCGCTTTAATTTATAGCGTAATGAAGTTTATAGCTTACATTATGCGAACCCTTAAGCTTTTTTTAAATACGTGGAACAAATAACACTCATTTAACAATTGGTTTTCAAATTCAGCTTATTAAAACTTTACTTTTTAAGTTAAAATTAGATTTTTTTTTCGTAACAATATATAGATAATCTTTTTTCGAAAATTTCTATCGCGTCAGTATTGCCGGAAGACTGCAGGTTACTTTCTTGTTTACATAGGTATTAGATTAATCAAATGCTTTATTTTTTCTGAACTAATAAAATCAATATTTTTGAGAAATTATAACAACTGCTGTTTTCTATAAAGATAGAAAACAGCAGTTGTTATAATTTCGTCAAAGGACGGGCATTCTGTTTTGGTGGTTTGAGGCTATGTAAACGTTAAAAATATGAATGTAAATAGATGAGTAGTATTTGAATATAATTAGGTACTGTATTATAAGTATTCTCGCGAAGATGCACTGATTTGTCAATTACTGATTAGACACATTATTAAGGATTTGCTTTAAAGTCCTGATTCGTACGCTGTAAATATGTTGTGTCGCTTCTACATATAACTTTGGTTAAGTACTTATGTCATATTTGCTGTCTAGTTTTTAGTGGTTATCCGTCTGTAGGTATATATTACGCTACATTGTTTGGTTTTGAGATTTATTTCATTTGTAAATAGCTGTTGCAGTTAAATATTTATAGTGCAGAAATGCTTTGTTCCTCTCTAGTTCATTTTTATTAAGAACATCATTAGCTCATTAGACTGTATGAATTTTTTTGAGATGTTCTTTAATGATAAATGTATTTCTTAAGTGCTGTGTATATATAGGTAAGGTTACCGTTCACCATTTATATTAAGTTGAATAATCAGCCAAGTGTTTTTATCTTATTCATCAAATTTGTTGTTTTAAACAGTTTCGGAATCATAGCAAGAACCCGACAGAAACTTAACCGGTTAATATTATATGTCGATTTACTTTAGAAGCTTACTATAATTTCTTCAAATTTGATACTTGTATATTTACAGTTCTAACGCTAAAATAAACACAAAAATCCTTGAACAACGTTTTCTTGTATGACATAAAATATTCGGTTTATCACATTTATTTCAGTAAAAAAGATTACAGGTTGCTATATAAAAAACACATTTTTTCCCTTTTGTTTGCTTACTAAATGTCTAATTAACTGGCACTGTAAGATAATCACAAAAGCACTTGGTTGATTAATAAACATTTTAACAAGTAACTTAATAAGTACGTACACGTTTACAAATAACTTAGTAAGTACTGTAATGTGTTTACAAAGAAATATATAAATAAGGGCGTAAAATTTAGGAACAAGAATGTTGTAAAAACGTCTTGTTTAGTTTCAATAAGGCCTATTATATATAGTTAAGTATAATTAATGAGAATTAAAAAGTGAATCTACGATAGAGACACTTTTCACTTTGTTTTCATTGCGTACCCAATATGAGTGTGTAATTACGCATATATCTTTATGAAATATTGCCGTAACTATTTAATAATATCAGGTTTCATTGTGAAAATGTTTATTACCACCGGTACGAGATGCAGATGTATCGTGTACTGTGAACTCCTACCATCCTTACAACTCTTATAGTACAGTATAGCGCAATAAATTCTTGTAAATACTTGATAGCATCATGCGTTTTTTTGCGAAAAACTATTTTACCATTAGAACATAATATGTCGTGCATTCTATAAGTCTATTGCTATCATCATCACACTTATTTATGGGAATATTGTACCAATGTTGTATTCTGGTATAAAGAATGTGGTAAAGAACACGTCGCATGAGACATTAGAACTTACTCTTAGGAATAGCAAGGCATTTACGATAAATTTCTAGTAATGCTATATTTTATTTTAATGACAGGCGACCATTGAATACAGTTTCCGTGTACAGCTATTTTGTTGGATGTAGTAATCAATTTCTAACCGTAATCTTGCAAAAAATGTAACATAAAATATATATTAGTACGTCAAATAGTCTTGCCGTTTATGTATCTTCTGATTATTTTTCATATTTTTAATTTATACAGATCTATAATGTATTACTTAACCACACTATTGTTAATATGAAGTAACTGAACATTTAACTGATATTTCTTTCTTCACTGTTCATAATTATATATTTTTTTAATTTCTGTAATCAAGAAAAATATTTCACGCGGCTATAATACAAGAGAGGGATATGTGTTTTTAAGCAATAGATAAACTTACGGTTGATGTTAAACTAGTCTATTTTTAATCTGTTATTTATTTGTTATTCTGCCATTATCTGTTATATATGTATCTGCTCTATTCTTTTACCTAATTTGTTAAACTGCGCTTATTTTCAAATTTTGAAAATTGGATTTAAAGCTAAAAACTCTTTCTTGTTGTTAAAAATCTTGTTTTAGCTTAAGCGCCTACGCTTTTTGTAGAGCCAGTAAAGGCGTGTTGTACCTTGTATATTGAATTTCTCTAGGATTGAATTCTTAAAACAATTTTATAAAAATGTGTATTCTAATACTTCTGTACAAATTTTGAGCTTTCGTTACAACCTAATAAATGAATAGCCCTGAAATAAATGTTGAACGAATTAATCTTAATAAAGTATAATCTTACTCCATTGAAATTTAGATGTAAGTGATTGGTATTTATCGAACTAATAAAACACTTTGATATTTATAACCCAAATTGATATTAAACATAGCAACTTTACAAAAAATTCCATAATTTTAAATTGTTGTTTACTGTTTAGAATAAATTCCTTGTTCTAATTGTAGTGAAATATTTGATGTTTTCTCAAATTTTTGTATACTTACCTTGAACTTGTATAGCTTCAACTATTTGAATGCATAGTTCAATTATTACGTTAATTCAATGGTGACATTATCTTCCCTAATATATGTTTAAAAATTGTTGCATTTATTATTTTTGCTCCCCTAAATATATATATGTAACTTATTTAGGTATTGATCGGTGAACGTGGTACATATAAGTTCTAAAATATGACATAAAATATAAAAAGCGATATATCTTAAATCACTGTAAATGAATTGTTTTTTTCACCCAAGTTATTCTTGGTTTGTTTGCATTGTAGAATCTAAATATCTCTGCTTATTTGTACTGGAAATGTATTAAACTAATAATAGTCACGTAATAGATAGTTAAGAGGTTGACGGTGTGGAGCGTTTCTTTAACATAAATTGAACGAGAACTATTGGAACTTGATTTAGAACTAGAATAATTTAAATAATATTATGTCAATGCTACGTGGAAACTTATCTAATGACTTGAATAATGCCATTGGATTGGAGTCAGGTTTGTAACTCTTCCGAACCGATAAAAACAAGCACATTTTTCAATAATTTATTTTATATTCTTGGCAAATATCACATCCTAAAATAAAATTATGTATTATCACATAATTAAACAGATACTCTTTACAAAATAAAATCTTGAATTTAAAACAATCTTTTGTAGCTGTGAAAGCAAAAATTTACCTGAGCAACAACTAATCAAACCAAATAGCATAGCGTGCGTTGCACGTTTAGATGAATACAGAAAATTTTAATTCCCTTGCAGTAATATACCATATATTAAAAATCAATATTCCTAACTTTATATTTTATAATCAATACTGGTATTCTCTATTTATGTACAATTTACGTAGATATGAATATATATATTAGATAAATAATAAATTAATTTTAACACTAATGGCATTCGGTCAGCAGGCAAAATCCATGATGCTATATAAATTGTTCTAGTAAATTAAAGCTAGCTTTTCGTATAAATAAATATAAATACCCCAAAAGTAAAACAAGATCTGACGAAGCGCTGTAGGTAACTTCAGAGTATTGAATGAATTAGGATAGGACTAACTAAATAGCTTACTGATAGAACTTCTTATCACTCTATAAATTGAAAAACTCTAAAGTCTCTATTTTAATCAACTGTACGGGGACACAGATCTTAGGCGTCTAGTCTTCCCAGGGAAACCTCTAGCATACGGTGGTTTCGCGTTTGTTGTAACATAGTACACGCCACGAGCGCTGAAATAAATTATATTGCATAATTATAAAATCTCGTTGAAACCATAAAATTACGATCAAACGTCTTTCTGAAAGCGAAGAAATGTTTTATGAAAGATATATTTATGGAAATATAAAATTTTACGATTACGAAAATATTTCCTACAAAAAAACTAGTATAGCAATTGTGTAGTTGCGATTATGAAAAATTCTACCTCACTTACAGACGAAGCGACCATCTTAGTCCTGAGGGGTAGAAATGCATGTGTGATTGAGTTTAAATGAGACTCCTGGTCTACACAGAGTTGCTTACTTATGGGCATGCCCATAGGCGGCAATGGCCAGTTATCATCAGGTGGACTGCATATTAATTTATTACTTTCAATTAATAAAAATTGTTACAAAAATTCTGTATGATTTCGAAGATATTCAAAAAGACAACGTTCATTTCGACAAGACTGTCAAAGTGTCCACCGTATTGAACATTAAGCGCACTTACTTATGCGTGACATGTTCTCCCATTAGAACATATTCAGTGTCCTTTGGTTCACACCAACCGATGAGGTAAGAAAATAAATTGGGACAAGGACCAGCCCAGAAACCAACGCGGCTGTTTATTGACTCTATAAAGTAGGGTGTCACTTTGGTGTGGTCACACGAGAGAGTTTCTGAAAATAAAGTATGGTAACAATGTATTCCAGTTAAAAATACTTTCATAGATCGGAAGAATTTAACATAAATAGCATTAAAAGACCAAATTAATGTATGTACACAACGCCATCTAGTTGACATTATCAAACATAATCTTAGCTTTACATCCCATTATGCTAATAATATCCTTACTAATATCACCCACATCATTAATTATTATCATAAATATTTTCATTTACTAAGAACTATTAATTAATTTTCATGTAATTAATCTGATTTTTATATCACAATAAGTTTTATGCAATGGTGTAGAGATAAGGTTGAATACGCTCTCTAGCGACTTCGCGTATAAATATGTAGTGCGTGATTGAACATTTTAGTCACATCGACCTGCGCTAGAGGGCGTGTTAACAATATATAAATTATTGAATATATTTTAATACGAATGGGCGAATGCCCAGCTGTATACTAATTCTGAATTGATTCGTGAATACTGATCATCTTTCGATATTTTTTCCTTATTACATAAACGTGTATATCCTTACATAAAACCATCATTGATCAGATCATTAAAGCAACTTGCGATTCTGTAATACAGGTGTCTTCTAAAATAGCGCAAATACCCTGCAGTGTTCAAAAATAGCCTTCTTGTTAGTTGTGTGTTATACATAGACACTAGTTACTAAAATACACATATTAAAAAACGTTAAATACATTCTGATCATTTTTGCACGAAAAGTTTGTCAAGACAGACATTATACATTATGTATTCTTTTGGTGGAGAAAATCTCTGACGGGATTTTTGGAGATTTTGTGTCTGGAAATACTTGATGTTCGTATATTTTAACATATAGACATATAATTTTACTATGTATTTCATCTTAAAAAAACTAATATCGTCATTCATAAGTATTTCGTGAATATATATTATATTTTAATCGACTTTTAAAAGGAAGTTATATCTATCTTCTCTTGTATTTGTAATTTTATAATTTGTCCCACAAAATAGACCTCAAAAATCTTATTTTGTTTTATTAATATGAAGTTATACAGTTATATAAATTATAACGGCAACTTAGTTGGAGACCTCGTTAATAGATGTCGAAGACAGATGAATGGAAAGTCATCAGAGTGATTCTATAAAGGGTAATATTCTATACGGGTTCCTCACAAACAAAATTTTTAAAGAAACAACTATAATTTGTCGACTTACGGAAAATAGTATCATGAGCGCATCCAGGCTGACTAGATCCACCATTCACATAAAAGTCAGCGTGGCCATTAGGACCCCACTGACCGAGAATCCCGGCCCCTGTGTGTAAAATATCAACAAAAAGGGCATCAGTGTGGTCCAGATCTCGGGAACGGTTATTGCCCATGTAGAAAAAGATTGTTGGGTCCAAGCCTGTAACAAACATTTCGTGCATATATTAAGAAGGTAAAATAACTGTACTAAAGGCGGTCATGTATACCATCTCTCTACTATCATTGCTCATTAATGTCAAGGCAACAATTTGTGTAATGTTGTATAATTGCGTGTTTCTTTATTATTGAATAAAAATAACTTTTTAGAACCATACGAGACTTAAATGTTATATATCTCAACCGTTATAACACTTATTACAAAATGTTAAAGATTTTGGAAACTTTATAAAAGGGACCGGAATAAATTTAAATTGAATTTGAAGGCCATCAAGTTTATAATCTTGACGGTATCAGTGTTTTGGTTCAAATAAGTCTTTAAAATTTTATTTCGTTGGAGTAAAAAAATAAATTTCGTATTCACATTAGAAAATATTAATAATATATTGAAATGCAAAACTTTGAACCTATCGATTTTGTTTGACAGCATGCTAGGACACATTAAAACTACAGCCTCATTTTGTCTTATGCATCGAAAGAAGAATACATTTAAAAAACAATGATTGTTTACCTGTGATTCTACCAAGCTTTCCTTGCTCCAGATGATTGGCTACCAGGCCCAGTATATGAGCCCCAACGCTATAGCCAATGGTGTGGATCTGTTCCGGCGGTATCGGTTTCACAGGATGATATTGCAGATACTCTACCAACTGCGTGATGCACATACTCGCGAAGCGAGGAGCCCATTCTAACTAGAATAATGAATTTGTAAATAATTTGATGGAGAGAACAATAGAATATACTTCAATAATCGGCTACAAAATATAAACATAGTTGTTTATATCTTGTTTAAAATATCATTTAACGTTTATGGTCATTTAACAGTTTATAGCGATGAACTAAATGAAAAAAAGAAAATATATCAACCTGACTAAGACACGGTTCTTTTACTAAGCTACCGTAGTCCACGATAATGATATTGTAGTTGCCTCGTGCGAAATATGCCTTCCTCATATCAGTACTCGGGGACAAGTTTCTGCCGCCACCAAAACCATGCACTACTATTTTAGTGGGATGGTTCGAGTTAAATCTTGAATACGTCAAAGAGTCATTATCTAGCGTATTCAAAAGTTCTCCTTTCTCTTGTGTATTGCTGTAATAAAATTTTAATTAGTTTAAAAATGTCCTTGGAAAACAACCATTTCAATACATTAATTGCCCTGTGATGTCGATGCCACATATCGCCGTTCCATCCATTTCACATAAATATCATATTATAGGATATCGTAGGATTTTAATGGGTTAACTTCGGAAGACTCGCGCATTGTCAGTCAATAACAATAACGCAAGGTAATGCGGTCATCTTGAGTTAATGTCTTCTGTTATTCTCAAACACAATGTCCTTTCACAATAGCGGTGATTATTGCAAAACCCCCATTCCTCCAGTAGGCCTATGTCTACCAATGAAATGTCTAAAGGGCTTATAAATGAAACTACATTGAAACATACAAGTTACATTTCATGTCATTAAAACCAACGTGATTAATCAATTGCATTATTTAATTAAAATCGGGTCTGAAAATAAGATAAGTATTCTGCAGCGTAACTATTTAATTACTATCTTTTAATTTTTATATTTACTTAAATATTATTAATAGTTTTATGTTTTATTTATTATTATATTATATTGTTTTTTTTTTGTTCATTTATTAATTACTGTGGTGTATGCTAAGAGTATTTTTTTTCTTTCTATTCCGTCGTATTTCCGCTGCCGTGGCCATCATTAAAGATAGTCTTAATAAAAATTATAAATTATACGAGATACTTGCCGTGTATAAAGATAAAATTGCATGTTTGGGTGTGGGCATCTGAACGGTGGTGGTATACACGACGTGGTGTTGAACAGGTCTCGGACGGACTGTGGTTTCTCTCTACTTGGTTTCTCGTTCCTTTGTTGAGTTTTTGATACTGAAAATTAAGTAAAATATTTCATATGTATTTAAATATATAACTATAAGTTAATGTAATTTTTATGGTAGAGTTCTTCTTGGCGGTAATGATCATTGGTAATGAAATGAAGTAAGAGTAGAACAACTTAAACTTCCACGGGCAAAAATATTACACATTATTACGTACTTTAATACCATCATTACATAATAAATATACTTCTGTTTACGTTAAGAAGTCTTCAGTCAGATTTAAATGTCCCCTGCAAAAAGGGGTAGAAAGGGAATTGTTCTTGTCAGTACTTGGCTGTGAATTACGATGACCGTAAAATATTAATAAATCGCAAGGAGATCTTGTTGGCTACTTCTAAATTTACTTAATTCTGTATGCTGATGTTAGTAGGTTCATATCAGCTCAGTAATTTGTTAAACAAAATTCTAATAGTCATAGCAGACACTAATATAATGTACATAATATGTATGTTGTATTTGTTCTTGTTCAGTACCTATTGACTGAGTGATTAGCTCTAAACAGGAAACAAACTAGTTTCAACTACTTGCTTGTTGAGCTACGCTCCAAAAGTTCATTAACATATCATTACATTAATTGCTAAACTCATTTCAAACGTTACTTATGGTTTGTAACTTTGTTAATAATGTTGCAAATACTAAATTTTATACAGGTCAAACTAAGTTGGCCTAACACAAACTAGTATGTCTAATATTTATCAAACAGTATCATCGTGTCTAATATAAACAGCAATAACGTATCGTTTCTATTGACCATGGATAATTCAATCTTATTTATATAAAAACCAACCTTCTCCATCATACATTTCATATATATACATATATACATACATTTTGGACAATCATTATGACTTTCAACTGAAAATTCTTTCATTAAAAACTACCGCAACGAAAACTACTTTTAAGTAAAAAAGAATTGCAGTCTGAAATATTTGGTTAGGGAAAGGCACGAGATATAGACTATAGGACTAAAACGAAACGCCGTAAAAATCTTACAACACTCTTCAAACTATAATACAGCTTCGCTACTGTTATAAGGTCAAAATAGGTGTAGAAGTGTTGCTGCTGCAGGAGAACATTTCAGAGTTCGACCACCTTGTGAGCATATTTTATTATTCAAAATTCGTCTCCGTTTTAGAAAGTTTTATAATAGCAATTTCGACAATCGAACTAAAGTTATTAAAGACATCGATCTTATAAAAACTCGAGGACAATGCACCGTCGTTCACCTTTATATAACACAGAAGATTAATTCTCATAATCAACGTGGAATAATGTAAGAGCAGAGTAAAACAGACTATCACTATTTTCCCAAGTAAACAAAACGGCATCGTTTACTAGCTATACAAATCAGCGATTGTGTGACAGGTCACAAGGTGTGACACTTTCACTTCGTAGTAGAATAATTTTCCATTAAAAGCCTAAGATACCAGTAGGATAGTACTTTACGATATATAACGGGTACTCAGGATTAACGATTTTTTATTTTTAATTGCCGATATTTCGAACCAGCTGCATGGCTTCGCCGTAATATCAGTTTAAAATCGAATAGGATAGTACGTGTTGCAGTAATGAATAGATTTTTACACATTTTATTTGAAATTGAAGTAACAAACTAGCATGTTACTATAAAGGTAATTGTTCGCTGCCGCCCATCAATAATTCAAATAATATAATATACACGAAAACAGATGCGTTGCTAATCCGGAGGACTGATATAGTCGCCTCAAATGTAAGTTCTACAGTTTTCTATCGAACATAAGACATCTGTCTGATTTCGCGCTGGTTTTAGGTTTCGATATTCATCAGTGCCCACGTTCTACGTTCATTGCTACAAATAAGAATAATGCATTTTGCTTTTATCAACGTAGACAAAAAAATGGACGTGCTAATACGAAAATGCTTGTATGATTTCCGTATGAACAAAAAGTCTTTATCTTTTTATGTAGATTGTAAAAAAAAAAAAAAAAAATGTTATGTACCTTACTTGCTTTAGATTAACCTTGACAACTTTAAATTGAAAGGTTTACATAACAAGTGTAGCATTTAACTAAAACTTTTATTTTTATATGCCTTTTTCATTTACATATCACCTATAAATTTTAGCTCCGGGTTAAATGAGTGTGAACAAGTGAATGGTGTGTTTCAAAAAAGTTGTTTTTCAAAAATAAACTTCAAGAACTGCTCTTTAATTTAACAATAAATAAAACTAGTTTTAATTGATATTGTTGTTTTTTTATTTAACATCTAAAAATAAAAAACATTCTGAAACACCCTTTATTACTGTTTATGTTAATATACTGATTTGTTTCGTTATGAACAATATGATAGATGCGTAAGTTGTATGCTTACCGCGTTTATAATGTTGTAAATCTTAATTAACAGTTCACTAATAAATTACTATGACAGTTTTTTATTAGTAAATTTATACTAATAAAAAGCTATCATAGTAATGTCAATGATGTAACATAAAATCCCCTGGGTTTATAACAAAATCTAAAAGGTTTAGATGCTTTACAAGTAGATCGCAAGATTTTAATACAATATAACAATCGGTAGTAAATAAGCGTTGCCACATCGCACGAGAATGTCATGGGAAAGATTGGAACAAAGATCTTTCCCACTGCAAATCAGTATTCACACCTACCTGCGGCTTACCTACACACTTCATATGACAAAACCGCTCGTGTCGCATTCTAAACGTAACCTTAGCGGGATTTGATCTTTGTTTATAGCGTTGACAATGATCGATGTTGACACAGTAATGTTATACGCAGTTTTAGATAAAAATATATGAAAATATAAGATTTTTTACCTGGATGAGATGTCACTCGAACTTCAGTATGCCTAGTTGTTACTTCGGCACTTGTGTATGTGTGTGTATGTGTCTTACAATTACTTGAAACATACATATATATATTGACTTAATATTTATCGTTGTTATGGGTACAGTATATATAAATTATAATTTCAGTTCTTACTACAATGGTTATCATTACACATAGACATTTATTTATTTTATTTGTAGGAGCCCACAATAAACAATCGTTTATTTTTTTTATTTTTTTTTATTGTAAAAGAGTAAGAAACGGGCATGCGGGCCACCTGATGTTAAGTGGTCACTGCAGCCCATGGACAA
>DWON01000294.1:0-36982 GCA_018251015.1 Phocides pigmalion okeechobee | reverse complement strand
AACATGTTGCTTTACGGCGGGTTATGATGGTGGCGGTGGTACCGCCCCGGGCGAGCTCTAACGGCTCTACCACCTTTCAAATCAGAATCTCGTTAACAATATAAATGTATAATAAAAAACAAAATATTAAGGTTCCAGATGAACTTAATAGAATATATGTTTGAATTTTCATTCTATACTTAGTACAAAAGCGAGTAGCGCAATGTTAATTGTTAAAAATATATTTGAATAGTCACAATTTAATATGAGTGGGGGAGGAGTTTGGGGTCCTCTGAGTTACATGTTAGTGTCGGTTTCGCGCTCGCGCAGACGGAGGCACGAAGTGCGCCGCAGACTGGCAAAAAAGTTGAAGTGAGGCAAAGAATGCAAGTTTAGTCAAGGTCCGCCTTAGCGAGTTTCGTGAACACACTGCAACACGTCAGCTTCATATACACAAATAAATAAAAATTTGATATCTCTTTGTTATATTAAATTAAGTATTGTTTAACATTTTCTTAAAATTGTTGATTTCGGTTTATTTTTATGCGCATTATCGTAACATATTTGTTTTTCTAACTTAGTACAAAAGCAAACGACCGTGTAGGCTATTTGATGTTAAATGGTCTCTACGGACCATTAATATGTCGGTCCAATCTCAAAAAGGAATAAAAATCAATCTAACGTCGTGCAAGGTTATGTTGTTAATTCTAATGACAGAGATGGTTTCGTCGCTACTAAGCGTACCGGCCACAGGCAACGGAATTGCTATACCGCGGATTATAAGGGTGGCAGTGGTACCCCCTCGGTTAAACTATAATTATATGATCTTTTTACATAACATGATATGGATTAATATAATATATGGCTAATATTATGACAAAATATCTACTAAGATTATACTAAAACTTTCTTTCTGAAATGGAAGTAGAAACGAGCGTACATTTCACCTGTATCTAAGGAGTCATTGCGCTCATGGACATTTGAAACCAACTTCAAATATAATAAGAGCCAATCACGTCGGAAGCGACAAAACCGATCACAGAAGCATTGCTACTCTTTAGGACAAAGATTCACATTCGTTTGAACCGTTTAAAAAAAAACAATAAACACGTTTTAATGTTTAATAATGGTTTGAAGTGTCGACTTCAAAAAAAATTATTCCATTAAAATCTTTTCTTACTTTGCTTATGAAGTGAAAATGTTTTCCAAAAAATGTACATCTCAAAAAATTGGAGTTTAAGTTACAGCTACAGAACTTAACTTAAAAAATATTTTTGAAGCTCAATATTTACATCAGGCGGAACAACGGGCGTCGTCTGTAATAAATAAGGCATGTCGAAGAACCACTACATTGTATCTGTAGTGGAAAACCTATAAATAAATCTTCCGTAGGTATCTTATTGTAGCCACCTGCCGAAAGCAGTCACTTCAATGGCTGGAATGTATGCAAGGCACGGAGATTAATGTGTGTTTTATTTTATAGGTAGTTCTGTATGGATGTAATTTAGTCCAGTATTTGTTTTTCTATTGCTATTAAAGTTGTCTAGTTATTGTTATTAATTCAAATGGCTAGGCAAATGGTTAATAATATGAATAATAATTTAAGCATTAATGTTTACGTCAATATTTTTAAAATAAGCTCAATTTTCATTTCTAACTGCATATTACAATATGCGTACGTAATACCGAATTGTTTTTTATTCGGGTGTCTGTCTTTAGAGGCTAGTCTTGTTAACGTTAAACTGTAAAGATGTCTGGATTTTTAAGGATAAATGCTGAAATTTGAGTGAATGTCAGATGATATTTTCTAACCAGATAAAAATACCAGTATGTGTACGGGGATGCACGTGAGCGGCACCAAATAAGTAATCTCGTTTTTGATAAAAAAAACAATCCCCAGACAGGGCCTTTATATCTGTATTGATATAAAAATTTCAATTCAAGTACCAAATATCAACCAATCCATTACTGTCCCGCTGCTGTGCACAGGTATCCTTTCATAATGAAAAGGATCCCGTGTGGGAGCCTGGAATTTTAACCACTACGCTCTCTATCGCTGCTAACTAAAATATTCATTCAAGCAAATAAAAATATACATTAAGACAATCATTTACGTCATAGAACTGTAAAAAATATTTGTAACGAAACTACTTTTCAATAAAATAAAAAAACAAAAGCATTCTCAAATATATGCAGTCGAAATTACATCACTTATTCGTCGACTACAGCCTTATTTCGTGTTCTCTGAATAAATATGTGAAAGCGGCCGGCTGGCGCATGACCTCCTGGAACAGACGTCTAGACACATAGTCATAGTCTAGAAACGCGACTGGTAAATAGGCGGGCTTTCCCCCGCCCCCCATAAAAAGCTGATGATCTGATGGTTTGCGACGCGTCATCGTAATTGCACCGACCGGCGGCCTGTTGCTCCGCTGTTGCATGACGCGTCTGTCTGCCAAATTTGTCATGCGTACTTTTAGATCGATGAATACACCGCAGTCTACAGTGTACATATATAAACTATTAAACAGGCAATATACGCATTGATATATAATATATACTATACTTGATATATAATATATATAATATACTAGCTAAACAACTAGGTTATACTTCAAGACTATGTTAATATATTTTTATATGACACTGGCTCGTGATTATAATAGTTCTTAGATAACGAACCAGACATATGATATAGTCCAAAATTTCCACAGGTTAAATTTAGTTAAACAGCAACTATGTTTGCATTTATTTTTTATTACAGTTCTAATATAATCTAATGCATGCAAAGACGAAGATGAATCCCCTTCCATTTTCATCATTGTCGCACCTGGAGTCGCAACAAACATTGATATTGTTGTTTGAACATTAAGTAAAAATGCTTCCAAGTATACATTAGAGTACGCACAGTAAAGGTTCCCAGACTGTGAAACACGGTTGAAATTCAAAATCATATCATAAGAAGGGGGTGGCTAGAAGTAAATGGGCATTTTAAGTCTACAAGTAAATGGGCTGTAACATTTAGATGAACAATATTATAGCCGAGGTTTTATATATAATACTTTTGCAACATGACAGTAGAAAACAATTATGCAAATACCGCAGTTATTAAATCATTAAACAAGTATAAAACTTATGAAATAAATGTAATATACAAAACTAGCTACCCGGCCCAGCTTCGGTCGGGTATTAGAGTTTATATTTACTATTATATCCATCATTACCTAGTTGCAAAAACTAACAATTAGAAAAATTTATTTCGAACAATGACTTAATTACTATATTTAATTTATTTTTTTAATATCTCTCCTAATTCACAAAAAAACGTTACATATTATGCACCAAAACCTTCCTAAGGAATCACTCTACCTGGATTTAAAACCTGTGAGGAAATCCGGCGGTGCTTTTTGAGTTTATCATGAACAGACAGACAGACGTAACGGGGGAGTTTGTTTTATATATTTATATATTTCTAACATCTTTACAGGTTATCCAAATTAGTGATTTTATATTCGTATTATCTAAATAGGTTTTTTATTTATTTCACTTAATTATGACTAGGAATTTGTGCCCAGGAAATGTCTAGATATTCTTATGCGAAAGTGTGTTTCATATTTTCATATAATATAATTAACTACTACCCTACAAAGTACATATACATATACGTAGTAAGGTTGTGTCGTAAAAATAACAAAATGCGATTGCATTTATCTTACTAAAGCATTTGTTGTCTATCAAGTTTCGCGTACATATAGAAACATGTCTGTCTGGATGTTTTAAGATTAAAATTATAGTTGTAGTTTTTATACTGTTTCGGTGCGCTACACCGTCTGCGAGCCAGTTTTGGCTTAATGAGTATCCAGACGGTGCGTAATCACGACCTTGGCGACGCTCTGTTTTTCTAGCCGGCGTCTAAAATAATCCGAGTCAAATGTTGATTGTTTTCGTAAACACCGAACTTCACTATCGAATGTAACAAGAATAACTACTATCGAACTAATCGGCTTGGACTATGGCTGTACAACATAGAACACGATTTATACAATCCTACAGAAGGTTACGAAAATTGGAAACTTTTCTTTGAAATACGTTAATAAATATGGAGTTATAATAATATTTAACATATATTTTGTGTTTTATATACTTTTCTTTATATTATTACGTTACATATAATAGAGCTCGTGACTTCGTTTTAAAGAATTAATTAGTTATTAACGCAACCTACTAATTGACAATACCATTTAGTTTATCGCCTCAATTATCATTAATACTTATCATGTAGCTACCTAATTTATATTGTACGTACTGGTTAGGTATATCGATGTGGCTAGACATTCACGTGCATTACGCGGCAGTAGGCAGTCGCGGCCTTGTTAAAAATTCGTCTGCATTCTGTCTAGACGCGCTTGGCTTACATTGTGGCATTATAACGTGACCTCTCTTATAAGACGATTACACTTAACATTTTTCCAGCTTAAATCTTAGAGCTTTATAATGATTTATTTTTTATAATTACAATGATTTTTTATTAGAGTTATTGTATAAAATTATATTGTATAAAATTTAATATTATAGTGGCAATGGCATAATTCGGCCGGGATAATTGGTACCTACCAATGTCGCCCCATATTCCGTCCCCGCACGTCCCGAACCGATACATTAGACTATCGGTTCGGGATGTGCGGTTGTTGGCCACATTTAGAAGACTAGTCTAACTCAAATGGATGCCAATAGACCACAGTGACCATTTAACATATGGTGCCCTCCATACTGCTTCGCTACTTTTTATGATTTATATATTAAATAAAAACTTTTCTATGTTACACCTTTTGAGTAGAACATAATATATTAATAGGTACATATCATTTCCTAAAAGCAATTACACCTCTTATCTTTACACAACTGAAATTAAATTTGGTTTAATCACATTTTAAAAAGGCCTGGACAAACTAATTACCGTTTATTTGAATTATAAACATTGATTGTCTATTGTAAGTACGAGAATCGGCAAATTCGATTTTGAAAAGAAATAACTGCATGAAGCATGAAATTGTACTAAAGTCTGAAATATAAATATGTTCTTAAACTGCAGCTACTAGTTTCGTTGAAAAATATTAGTATACCTTTAAGTCTCAAGCTTTAAAGGTTTTAATAAAATCCTCTTCTACCTGTCTGCAGGCTAAATTAACAACACTATACTCGCTGCTAGGGATTTACTGTATTCGGTAGCTACTAGATTATGTTAGAAATCACATGATAAAACATTTATAATACCAGATATTACTAACTTAAAATTATTAATATGTCGTAAAAATAATGAAATTTCACGGACTATGCTGAAAAATACCCAAACCTTAGAAATAACAAGAATCTTGTTATACATACTAATCTGTAAGAAAATCAAATTATTTTAGGCATTATTCTAAAGTTTTAACTTTTACATGGCGTAGAAATACTAAAGTCTACGACTGCGTCGGTCTGTGTAAAATTTGCGTACAAGTCTTCCCAAAATCGTTTCGTATAATACTGTGAGGCAGACAAAAAAAGCAATTCAGGTTTGTATCTTCGTACTTAAAAAATAAGATATAAACTTAGAAATATGAAGTTCTTAAAAAACTTTATCAACCATTATCAAATTTCAATCTGTGTAATTTATATGTAGATTATGTAGATATTTAATCATATGTTTTTCTATTGACTGTAATGATCAGGTACAATTACCAAGTATTCATTATCACCCAGACAGATAGACAGTCACGATAAAATATATATGTGTCATTAATTAATATATGCTAGGCACACGCGATCGGACTCACTATGTACGTAAATAAACATAGTGAGCATATAGGGCTGGGTTCCGTGCGCCATGGCGGATGGCACGTATCAGCTGCCCATTCTGCTGTGCCTATCTACAGTCAGATCTTGACTACCCTAATAAAAAGAGTGTTCTCTAAGAGTCTTAATATTGCATAATTTCTGCATTTATCATTCGAGCCCTCATGTCGATCCCAAATCACTTGTTATGCTTCCATTGAAGACTCAGTTGTATTTCATACGCAGATAAGTTTTACCCGCGACATTTTTTAAAATCATAAATTAGTTAAAGTTAGGTAATATTTATTGCCAACATTAAAAATCACAATTTTTAATTGAATGCAATAAAATGCAATAAATAGACATCAAAGTAATGTCTCATTAAGTGCATGTGCGCTGGAATTTTTTCTTGAGTTGTTTCCTGTTCATCTTAAAGTGGACTTTAAGTCGGAGGACGGTTCATGTGTTATACTTACAAAGTGTCTGACAGGTGGTAGGTATGTAGGGTTGACCGCGGCGGGCGCTGCACCTTGTGGTGAAACTGGTCGTGAGGGTGGTGCGGGGGCGGGCGGGGAGAGCGGGCGTCGCTCGGGGCTCATCGACCTCGCGGCGCTCGCGTTTCTACCGGCGCCCGCGCCGCGCAAAAAAGTGCCTAACCCAAATTTCGGTAGCCGTCTGGTGCGATCTCTCCCGTCGGAGGTCGCGGGCGCAGCCGTCATTCCCCTATATGTAATGGACACGCGCGTACTGTATCCGATCCAACTAATGAATTTCGTTTATCGTTTTTTTGCTTAATAAACTACCTAAAATCGATTAGAGGAGATTACTGTCACTCTAAGAACGTTTAGTAAGTGCCAACGATCGTTTTAAGTTCAGATAAGTAGGCGTCAATATCATTATTACTTTTGAAAATAATTGATATATTTGAATGTAATGAAATATGTAATATCTAAATGTATCTATAATGTATTGTGTTAAACATTTTCATCTATAGTCAGTATCCATGACCTTTGGGTCGTTAGTACATAGTTAGCCTTGAACTGCGAAGTCTTGTAGACTGCTATGAAACTTTTATAAAGTATAGGTAAGATACGATTAGCCAAATTCCATAGTGTGCAGCGTGGCGGGGAGCGCCGCCTCAAGACAAATGCACCGACCGACATCATTACAATGTGGTAACATTATTTTAAAGGAGGCACTATTGGTAAATCTTCTTTGTTTGATAAAAGCATTTTAAATGCTTCGATGCATTACTATAAAGAGTGTCGTCAGTAGAAAGGGCGAGTCACTAACATAGGGTTCCAACTTTTTCCCCGCTTTTAGTAACGTGTCAGTGGGCGACCTAACGTAGAAGTCCAATCCTATATGTTGTTGAATACAATTGTCCATGGGCGGCACTTAGATATGAGTTGGAACCAAATCCTAGATGAGGTCTAAACAATTTTCTGGTGCGATGGTGCACACATTTACAAACGAACCTTGATATTTGTTCATTTGATTCAGCACATTATTTTAATTTTGTTATAATTTAAGACATATGACTAAGCATTACTATGCTTACACTTGCTTAAGTGTATGTATGTCTATTGCTCTTGAATATGCAGTTTGAAATGCAGTCTTTTTTAAATAGTTTTCATTACGTCAGCCGTTTAAAAACATTAAAGTATTTTTCAAAATGTAGGAATTTAATTTATAAAAATTAGCATTTATTATGTTTCACTTGAATTAACGACTTGGCATTCAATATTTAAGCAAATTCTTTGACCCAGCAATAATATTATGGTAACATCTTTAACCTTGATCCAAGACTGCAAACAGAATAGTCAGTAGAGTGCTTGACTTATAAAAACCTTATACATATCAGATGTATCGGGGTAGATTCATATCGCATCAGTCCAAATGAGTATAAAATCATAGAGACGATGACCTTGATTAGGGTTCAATGATGGAGCAGCATAGTGTTAAAAGTGTCAGTGTTAGTGGTTTCATAGTGTTTGTTCATTGAACACGTTAAATTGATCTTAACACGTTATTCAATCATGTTTTTCATTTTAAGTCTTATTTTTGATTATGACATACTAGCATGTAATACAAATAAATCAATATTTTGGGATAACTCGCTTGTGGCCCTTTAAACACAAGCTATATAGAGTCTGAACTATAGTGTATATTTCTAAATACACTTAAATAGAAACAATTACTTCCAGGCAGATAATATTTATCACACTACACAAATATTTGTGCTCATTGGGAATCAAATCAATAACCTCCAATACAGCAGTTAGGGTCACTAACCACTTGACGAAGAAGTTATTAAGTACAGGGTAAAACATCCCAACGTAGAAATTGAAACATTTTTTGTAATGTTTGATGCGAATGCACGACGTCCACGTTTTTAGTACGTGTGCTAGACAAAGTCAGACGCCAAAAACTCTTTCACGTGTCAGAGAGGTGATTAATACCAGTCTAACTATAGTGCCCGGCGTGGCCACGACGGCTGTGGTTTGGTGTTTATCACAGGTTACGATATAATGTGATGCGACTGCTAATATTCTGTAGGTTATGTGCGTATTAATAATCAATAAACATTAAAAACATCATGAGAATAATTGTATGCCCAATGGTTTTCCATAAAATGCTAAAAAGTGTGTCAAGTCTACTAACATCCACTTGTTCATTATTTTGGACTCTGGCGTAATCCTTCTCAGACTCAGAAGAGATTCGTGCTCAGCAGCCGAGCAGAAGTGGGTTGTAGGTGACGATATGAATCCTTATATTACAAGATTTAATATTAATAACTGTAGTATATTTTAACGTTTTTAATATGTTATACTTTATTTAAATTTTGGTAAATTTCGACGTCATTCCATCAAATGATTGTTACATTACAATTACAAGGTTAAAAAGTAAACCTTGTATATTTTGCGATAACCTTTATTTTTCTTCACATTGAATACAAGTGTAAGTGGCCCACATTTTGTTAACGCTTCGATTTTACTTTTCATAAAATATACACACCGGGCTCTATCAAGTAAGGAGAAAACACTATAAACGCAATTCAACCTATCCTCTGTTTAAAGACATGTGTCATCTTTATACATAATAAACCTGAAATCCTTCTATGAAAAATCATGCCTCATTATCAGAACCTGGGCAAGGTCATCATCATCTCTGGTTATCTGGTAATCTAGACTGTATTAATGAGCCTAAACAACAGTGTTTAAAGCATGCGTGATGAGATATTCTGTATAGTTAAGATGGTGTCAGTATCAGGACAACATTTTGATATGATTGCAGGGTAACCACGTCACAATGTATACGACTATGACCCTAGTAAATATAATAAATGAATATTAATTGTATACTTGTAATCTTTTATATCATCTGGTTAATGAGATGTCAATTTTCAAACAACTGAACAAATTAAAATTAACTGAACAATTAAATATAAGTATAATGTACCGCAATGTAACTTGATATCAAATAAAAACGCATTTAAATCCGTCCAATAGCTTGAAAGATGATGCTATATAAGAATGTCACGGAGGTTCGACTCCGATTTCGTAAAGTCGGAACTTCCAATTCGTTTTTGAAGTTTTAAATCGGATGTTATATATTTATTTGAGTTAAACAAGGAAACCAAAAACTATTTTTAATTGAATCGAAGTTTGTGAGATTGTGTAAAAGTGTAAATTTGCGAAAAGGTACATTCACGGAAGGTAAGTATCACTTGTTCGTTAAAAAGATTATTACACCAGCTCTGCCTATCTATATCTTTCTATTCAATATCTCTCTGACCAGCCTGCGTCTCCGATGCCGCTTTCGGTTCCGATTACGACAAACCAATTTTTTTTATTCTAACTTCGGTTACAATATATACATATACCTACAATCACACAGATATAGGTTTGAAGTTTATAACACCTCTTCATAATTGAGACTGCAGGGAGATTAAACAAGGCTTTAAACTTGTATTTATAGTTTAGTCGATTTTATTACGTGTTGTATTGAAGCAGTTCCATTTTTTAAATTGTAAATATTGAAATTCACATGAAATCTTTAATTTCTAAAAGCATGCTTGCAGTAAATAAACATATAATACTTATAAACTGAATAGTAATAAATACATAATACATTCTGGTTTAGGAATTAAATGGCTTTGACTAATAATCTCCTAGATTTTTGGGAGTTAGCTCAAAAGAAAAACCCAGCAGAAAAATGAACGTATGATAGGAATTGTTATAGTTTACCGTGCTGGATTGGTAGGTACACGAATAGAGTTAATTGTCTAGTACACAATTATGTTCCAGACAGACGTGATAACTAACTGTCTAGGTCATTTGTTTCTGGCTTGTGTGGCGAGAGATTAAATGTAGTTCTCTCACAGCATACCAACGCTTGCACCGGATATAATATTTGCTATTATTCAACTCGCAAATTTGACTTCTTTTGATATAGGATTCGCCTAAGTATACTTTGTTTTTATGTATACATTGACATTGGACTATGAAGATACACCAGAAAATTCTTCAAAATGTATTAGAAAGTATAAATAGTGTTTTTTTAACCGATACCGTATGGGATAATCCTACGACCATTAGAAATACAATGAACGTTCTTAAGGAACTGCATTTTTAATATAACAATTTTAATAATAATACCATTTGATGAGATCACACATAACAATATTAACAACAAGCTACAAATAGAAACTTTATAACAAAAAATAAAAGAACTTGGAAGTTACGACAGTGTCAAAAATAAGTAAATTAAAATGTAGATTAAATCAATTGTATTGAGGTCGACGCGAGCAATAGATATTTAACGATTATATCATATGTTGTTATGTATGTCATATGTACATGTTATTTGCACTGTTTATAATATTTTGCAAACGTCATAGAATATAGTTTTCTTATATCACCTAGTAAAGTGTAAATAGTCTAGCTAGTTTGGACATGAAACGAAATTATTGAGTCGTGTCGTAAGTATATGGAAAATTTAATTCATTTGTGCTCGCGGCTCTTTATTTGCATGATATTGTAATGCGAGATTTGAATTTATATGTCGGTCATGACTTTTTGCAGACATCGTTGGATTTAATGTGGTTTATGTCGGTATCTTATTGAAACATGAAAATAACGCAAACAAAATCTTTTTTCAAGTTATGCGGGATAAGTGCGAACAGAACGATAACGGCTTAAGTTTTCTTGGGTGTTTATGTCCAACATGCATACAAAATCTAATCAATTCTGTGAAATTATTTTCAAGTATGTTTTACAATTTAAAGCACTCGACATAAATAATAATGCGTAAATCTAAATTTATATCTTATTAACAATTTACATTGTTTATAAATAACGTCTTATCATTGACGTCTTTTATATTATCGAATGAACTCTCCGCATCAGTAAAACTACTCACAACCCTAGTATCGTTCAGAAATTTAACCTTGGCTGCAAAATCTATACTGACATTCTTGGTTCAAGAACAATTAAATAATACAAAAAGAATGAAATAACAAATTAATATAAACTCTATTTGACCGGTGTGGTAGACTGTAACCGCATCTTACCTATTTTGGGAGAAGACCTGACCCCGGCCTTGAAACTTAGAAAATATATATCATCTTATACTTATTCCTCGTTGGCCGGAAGAAATTGCTGCTTGAGCGATAAGTTCGCCTATTGTATACTAAGCTTTGAAATATTTTTGTCTCCGATTGTACATTATGCAATATTGAATGTAGTATGTGTAGTATATAGTATATTGTATTGTATTGTGGATGGCATGGATGCAAATAAAACGAGTGAAATACATCCAGACCACGATTTAAATTATTTAAATATGTGTTTCGCCGAGGTTCGAACCTGCGGTTCCATGCGTGTCACACTTCACGTCACGGGTTTTTTTCATATTAAATGCCCATCACTTATGTTTAATGTTTATGCATTATGTAAATAATAAAACCAATTATAATAAAAGTCTAAACCAAAACAATTTAAAGGGAGTCCGTGTCCATGCGGCAAGGTTCCAAGAGCTCTAACGGCATTTCCGCGTTGAATAGCAATCGCAATTCTCTGTGCGAGATATGAACCAGTCCTCTTATCACTGGCGGCGTGGATCAAATGTGAGGCTCATTGTTTGAAAAATTTTTGGACCTCGGACCCCAAGGACTAAAGATTTCAAAACATTAATCTTGTGCATATAAGTATGGGCAGGTACGCAATATGGAATTTTCATGGAGATATTTTACAAAATATAACCGCAATCACAAAAGTAATATTTTGAAAAAAACCTGAGCGATTTAAGAGTCAATAGCGCAAATAAATCGGTGGTAGCTGTGCGAACACAGATAGAACGTCGAACAGGGATGTCTGTCGAAAGCGTCTTACAAACGTACATTTTTATCTGACATACTTGTAAACAATAAGAGGTTTTAAAATCAGATGTATTTGTTTATGTTGTTAGAGCATAACTCCGTCATTTATTAACCGATTTGGATTTGAATGGAAAAGTATACTTCCCGTTTGCTTCCAATCAAATTTTAAGAGATTGCACGGTAAAAAAATAGGCAATGAAATTTTGTACCGAAGTTAACTTTAAATTACAATTGAATAATATATCTAAGCATACATGGACGATAATAAAACACTTTTGAAAGAAATTTGCGTCCTTATGACGGTATAACAGGAGATGCGACTTGTTTCATGTCGGGTTTTAAGTTAAACAAACGGATCATGAAAGCCATTTATGCATAACAGACTTTTTGCACTATTACAAGCCTGCATCTCTGTCTTTGCGTATCTGTTGCAAATGGGTAAACCAAAATTCTTATCTACATTTGATGGCATATACAGCATAAATGAGAGCTTTGTTATGCTTCCATTTGACAGATCAAAATAAAATAACATGCACCAAGCAAAATGTATACGTATATAAGCAAATGTACAAATTTATCGGCCTAATGTGCTATTCTTGATTTGTTGAGGACAGTCTGAACAATGCCCAATATTTTACAACAGAAGTGCAGGGTTTAGGCTTATAGAATAGAGCTCGATGAGTAGATAACCATACAGACGGTAGTTCACATCAATAAATATCTGTTGGTGGTGCCGGATTGTAGCATTGTGCCAATCTTTATAGGTTTAGCTTTATTAATTGCAACACTACAGAGTTTGTTCAACGAATGCGCTGAATTTATCTCAACTGGCACTTCTGGGTTTAAAAAAAAATGATTTTTTTACTTGATATTTTTACTTGATATTCTTTAAGTAAACTACTTCAAACGGTTATGTGCTTGACCTAAACAGTATGTTTGTCGGCGGCAGTCTCTCTGTTAGCTATCTGTGTTTTAGCTGAGCCGTCCACCAGCAAAGGCGCGTGATTATTTGCTAATAACCATGGAAATTCTATTCGAAACGATTCGCTCACTTTTGTACTGACTCACGTTTGTTACGCTTTTTTCTTAGATTATATAATAGAAAAAATATTATCTTTTGTGAAGTTTAGTAATGCTTTTTTGGTTTCTTTTGATGCAAAAGTTTTTATTAAAATAGAGTGACTAACCTAAATATAAAACAATTTCGTTTTATGTTATTATACTGTTAGCCTATAACTTATCTGCGTGTTAAGATGTACCCATTTTTTTGCGATTTGGTTTTCAAAGGTGTTAAGGTTTCTAACGTAGTTATCATAACATTGTCGTGAACGTTACTTATGAGGGTGGTAGGATATAGAACGTTCCACCAGTTAGATACAAGCCTCTTTCTGTAATTCACCGTGTAGCCAGTCTTATATTTTCATTTGTTTATATTTGTTCCAAATTCCAATTTACCTCTAAAATTTTTTTTTGGTTTATAAAACTATTGTGTCATCAAATATTTTCGTGCAATGATTTTTACGATTTCAAGTCCAACTTGAACCGTTTAATCGAGTTCAATTAGCTATTATGAACAAGGCGCCTTCTAAAGCAACTATGTACCGCTGGTACCTGATAACCAGTTGAAGTGACGTCGCTGAAATTTGAAGGATCATGCAAAAGTAGTCGTCTTTTTACTGTTGTTACGAAAAAGAAGTGTTACATAAATAAAAAAGATTCTGCAGAACCTGTAGGTAGGATCAGGACGTGTTCATAATATTTTAGCCAAACAATTTTGCCTAAGGATGACAGTTTCGCTCTGGTTCCCCACAATCTTGTCCGTCCAAAAGCATCAGAAGCTCAGAAGCAGCTGCGCCTGGAATGGTGCCATGGATATGGATATGATAATTGAAACAAGTTCTTCTCACGTTTTTTTACGATATCACAACAGGTGCCGATTTTAGATTTACCAGCATGGCTGTTACAAAATTAACTAGCGCCTGGAAAGTGTAACGATCAAAAATCGCTGAAAACTTTTTGAACGCCGAATTATTCTCCTCAACTAACTATTTAATATCGATTTACTTAATAGCATTAATGCTGAGTGGTACACTACCCATTGCTAGCCATAAGTTTTTGTTGCTACGAGAATCAAGCGACTGCACCGGACTCCGAGGTCTTTTGCTGCACCATGCAAATGCGCTCGTGAACGCCGCGACCAACACAAGGGAATACCTTACGGTCTACTAAGTCTTGCAACCCTGATTGGGCAACGTATAACTTCTTCTTGTATCTTAAAATTAAATAGCTCAAAAGAACATAGTTTTTATTGCCAGAAGATGCACTGCGTTCAAGAAAGTCTCTGAGAAAGTAAGTCGGGTTTGTTCCGACCGAAAAATGTGTTTTGTAAATTGCTATAGACGTATGAAACTTTAGAAACTGTATAGACACTTAAGACTTATAAGTCGGAAGTTCCTTGTAAAGATTCAATAAAAATGAAATCTATAGATTTTTATTAAACCTCGCTTAGTCTTCTATGTTTCCGTACCTAGTTATGTTGCTTAATTACGCCCTGTGTTATATATACATACTAATAAGTATTTATTTAGTAGTTGCTTAATTTAATTTAAATATATTATTATTGCAGTTTAATCCCAACAACCTACGTATAATTTGTTTGTAAGTAAATAATCACAGCCGCTCCATATGCGGAAACGACGACTGTGTTTACTAGTATTTATTCGTGATAATACCTATATCTACTTGTGCAAGTAGACACACGTATTTTCCATTTTATTAATTAAATTGCTGTAATAACTTAATAAATCGGTGACACGTGGATGGAATAAATCATGATTTTTAGTGAGTACGTTGAACAGCTATGAATAATGGAATAATGTTCTTATGCCTACTTATGATAAAGAAAGTGAATACATATTTTTTGTTTTTATTTTGTGAAAATCATAGTCAAAGCAACTGCATTTAATATATTTTCTTTTTTATTCTGATCCATAGATCGTGGGCGTAACGGTCAGAATCAGTGATCGCATGGAGTGGAGCGTGAAAATTGTTCGGTACGGATTTTTCCTAAAAGGCATTCGTGCCCTAATGCGTACGAGGCTTTATATTGCAATATTACCGTTTGAAAAGATAAACCGGTGCTCGAGTGAGTGCATGGCCGGCGGGAGAGGGCCGCGCGGCGGGGGCGGGCGCCCGTCTAGACGCTACGTCACGCGGCGCGGCCTCGCGATACCGCGTCGGTAAACAACAATGTGCACTGACCGAATATGGCACCCGGTACGCCCGAAGCGGTCACCCAGCCACGGCCCACTGCCACTGCTGTGGTCACACATCCCATCGGCCCTATCGCCACACCGGATACCCCTTGTCCTCGTTCGCTTTTGTTTCTCTATCAGTTATGAATTTGACACTTATTCAAGCTATCTATATCAGACATTATTTAAACATGTCACCTCATATCGTATCGTATGTATCTTCTAAGTTTCGGGTATTACTACTACTATGTGTAAATGTCGTCAAGTGTCATATATTTGTAATATTTGATTTCAAATAATTATTATTTTTAATAGAGACTTGCTAATTTGCTGCAGACTATCGGTTAACAAATCTTTTCTCTAGAAAATATACACATTTTATTTAACCATAAAATGTATACTACAATATAAGAAAGATGACAGAAAATAATTTGTAGAAATTATATTGTAATTCGTCGTTGTCCCATGGACGAACATAGATGTTATACAAATCCTGAAAACTAGGACTGTAACCTCATATGTAAGTGGGCCCTTTCCATTGTAATGCACCTTTCGCATCACGAGACCGAAATGAATAAAAACAAGAATGTTCAAGTGTAATTGTCCAATAATAAGAATGGATGTTGATACCTCCCCAGTGCAGGTTTTATCACCTGACATGATTTCCTACTTCCCTTTCGGGAATATCTGCCTCTATTGTGAGTATTCATATTATTTAATTGGCCTTACATTGGAGATGAAAAAAGGAACTTGTGTGCTTTTAATGTCTTGTGATATACATATTCCTTGCTATAAGAAGAAGGGAGGATAATGCTTCAATTTCACGTAGCGTACGTTTCCAGTCTTCCGAAATTCCAAATTTCCAAGTGTCAAATAAACATGTTTTAGGAGATGATAGAAAGATCCCTGGTGGCCATAAACATTATCGCTTTTGGCCCTGATTTTGTTTCGAAGTATATTTTTAATAGATTAAGTCTGTAAATCATATCAGACTGTTCTTTGTCGTAAATTTAAATACACCAAAATTTTATGATGTAATTTGGAGTGTCAGAATTTGTTGAGCTAATAAATCGGTGTAAGGACAGTAGTATCTCAGTAACAACTCAACTTATTAATATTTTCGCAAATAAAATGTGCATAATAATGAAAATTATCATAATCCTTAATTTAGCTTGATCGACCGGCTAATAGTAATGTTATTTGTATCGATTCGGTCAACTTGGTCCTCGTAGAATATTGCTTACTCTTAAGGTTATGTTGTTCTGTAAAGAAACTTTGATTTTTTAATTTTTTTCATCATAATATATATCTAAAACAAAACTGTAATTGTGTATTTTTTGCGATATACTAATTGAATTATCATTTAGGTCGTCCGTAGAGGACACATATAAGAAAAAGATTTATTACAGGCCGTCATGCGCCGCCGCTCATTAAACTACTGTTTTTGTTAAATAGAAGTTTTAATTTCTTTGAGCTGAATTTAAAATAATGCATTACCTTATTTACGCCAGGATTTAAACATAAATAAAATTGCAATTACGTTCTAGCGTAATTTATTCGTATAAAGAAATAAGCCCACGTTGTTCAAACAATACGTCTAAGAAATGTTTATAATGACTTTATAACAAGGTTATTTTGCTTTAAAAAAACTATCAATTGCTAGTACTAGATCCCATTACTTTTCACACGAACGTGGTGCTTTGAATCTACGTGCTTTTAGAATTCATGGTAAATTTAAAAAGATCAAAGAGGATGGTGTAGCTGTCCGTTTGCTAATTTCTCTGAATGAACACGATGCGGTTCAATGGGCGTATAAACACGTAACACGAGCGTCGCATTGCCTAACACATGATGTAAATTCATTGAGCAGAACTTCAAATCGACGAACTGGATATGTTAAGAACAACAGTCGTTTTAAACTATACCACGCATGCAGACATCGTTTTATAATAAACATTCTGCATTCATTAGTCTTATTTAAATAATGTATTTTAGTATCATACATGTAACCTGTAGCTAGTTACACTTATGAATAAAATGGTGCTTATGTATGATTTATATAGTAGGTGTGATTTCAAATTCCGTGCTTTTCTTATATTTTTTTATTATTTTTGTCGTCATTTATAAGTTTTAGCTATCTGTTGGTACGGATTTATAAGATTGAAATTATAGCAACGATAAAAATATATGGAATATAAAAAAGTGTTGTAATGTAAAAAAGCTTGGGATCACGGTGTCAATAGATTACTTATAAACCACGGTTTTTACATTGCAATACATTTCTTTCTCTTTTTTATAGGTTTGAAGAAAAATCCATAACGGCATATGTTTATCTTTTAGAGCTATCTTGCAGGGATTGAATAATTGGTCAAATATAATAATGAAAGCTATTTAGACGGATACGATATTGATTCTTATCAAATTTCTATATACCTTAAACATTTCGAGCTAATAAAAATTGCTTTTTACATTATACTTTTAAAATTACTTTTTTAGGATTTATCAAAAAATTAAAACTACATGCATCAAAATAATTCATGCAATCTTGACACCGACGGTACGCATGTGGATGGAACAGTAAAATATATGTATAGTTACTTTAATCAAATTGCTTACAAAAAAATAAAACACTGTCTAATAAAAATCTAATTATGTGTATATCATATATTATAATTCGATTTTTTAATATAAACGACGAGGACAATCGTATTTTGGTATGCAAGTATGTAGTTCAATATTTTCGACGAGTCAAAACGGCCATAAGATAAATAATTTTAGCTCAAGTTATGTTTATTATAAGATAACATATTTATCATACTTGTATATAGAAACAGCGGGTTGTTAATAACCTCTTGTTGTGTCTACACGTTGTGTAATCTTTCATTTATATTTGTAAGTAAGTTTAACCTTTATTTTTGTGATAATTGTACAAAATAATATCCAAGGGCAGTATACACATTTCAATAAAAAACTGAATCTATTGAGGAGAGTGAAAAAAATATTTATAGGCACTTGGAGTAGCCACCGAACGTACGGTGACAATAAATAGTCATTGCTGTCTGTGGAAATTTGTAAGTAACTCCATATTCGTAGAACAAAGGTTCCACTGTCGGACATAAATGATTTGATTGAATTGTTGAATGATGATTGCCTTATATATGATTTGTCAATCACCCTTTTTCACCGAAATGTAATGATTCATGCTTGAAATAAGTGTGACGGTGGTACTTTCCCAGTCAAAAACGTACAGGCTCTACCACGTTGCATACCTATTTGAATTACCTAGTATACATGACGATGAAACTACATTCTACATAAATACAATTTAATACGGAAGCAGATATCCGGTACCTGTTTAGTTTGATAACAAAATTATGATGTTTATAAGCTTTAGTTTCCTGTCTTTCATATGAATCATTGGAACTTTATTGATATTTCAAACAATATTAAGAAATTGTAGTTATTGAAATATTTTACAAAGTTTACAAATACGTGATAATTTAATACCACTACTTTGGTAAATAAATCAGCTTAGCGAATAAAAACATTGTCATTAGTGGTTGTAAAACATTAAAATATTACAACTATTTGTATTATCGAATCGGTAGGTGTGAAACTGGGTAAGAATGTGATGATTTTGAACATTCAGATTAATTGAAAGCTCATAACCTGCCGTAAAGCAACATGTTCTTCATGTATTGTGTTTCGGTTGGGGATGTGTGGTTGCCGGATACACATTGGAGGCGACCATCTTAGTCCTCAAGAGTAAGAACGCATCCGCGTCCATCCTTAAATAGAACTTCTGTTGTGTTTGAGATTGGACGTGGTTGTCCATGGGCTACAGTGACCACTTAACATCAGGTGGGCTTCAGGACCACTTAACGTTTCTTACTCTTTCATTATAAAAAAAAGCTTTTGATGTGAGATAAATGAAGTTAAGTATTGTTCTTTAACACTTTTTTAATATTTCAATTACAATTTAAATACTTTTGTAGTAGAAATAATATATAATATTAATTGTTACTTAAGTATGATGAAATAAATAATCAAACAATTTTCAGCAGTTCTATTAACTACGTCCTAGATATAAATAGTTTCCAATTTAACTCCTACATCAATATAACATTTTTATAAGGTATATCATAAAAAACTATAACAAATAAGGCTAAATAAAGTTAAAATACATCCGATTTCCAAGTTATCATGTAATGTTGTAAGCACAATAAATATTATGATTTTCTGCAAAATACATGTATTTATGTGAAGATGATTTGTAGTATTCGTCACGCTTATTTACTTTTCAGTGCCTAACAGACAATGTGAGTAGTTAGGGAACAAACGAGGTGCGCATCACATTAGTATGTCGCGGTCAATTTAACATCTATGTTGCTAAAGTTTATGCCTTCACGTCTCCTCAACTCACGTCGGCCCAAAGAAATCGAGCACACTGTCATGTCTAGACGGAGCGACGTCGCTCTAAATAGTTAGCGAAATAAAAATGCATGTTTAGATGATATCATACCTAAATATCATGTGCGGGTATAAATATTATGTGTTTTGTTTATATATTTGCATTTTGGTTTTAACTCAGACAGTATGATATAAATACATTTTATTTAGATTTAATACATATGGATTTACTGGCACATATGGTGCAAACGACTACTATACGTAGTCAATATACGATATCTATCGCGGAAATACCTTGATATGAAGTCAGTATGTTTTTCATAATACAGGGATTAAGGATAATTATTATGATTCTACGTTCGTTCAAAGAAATGCAACCGTCAGGTGAACATATACCCCAACGATGAGACATTTTGCGGTCGATCCTGCGTGAGGGTGGTAGCTCGAAAGCTTAATCCATTAAGCGGCAGGCTGAACATTGTCCGGTGTACTTACATGTATTCTATTACAATGCATGTGTCCGATTTTAGGTATCTGTTATTCTGTAACAAAACTGATGTATTTTTTACGTGAGAATAGTAGCAAACGAGCATACAAACTACCCGATGTTAAGTAGTCATAGCCCATAGACGTCCACGTACAACCAAAAACACGACCGAAATCCTATCTGAGCTCTAACGTACACAGATACGATGGTATTCCTTATGACTAAGATAGTCGTCTCGCTTCAAAGTGTAGCCGGCAATCGCACCTTATTCGCACCTCTGCAACCGAAACAGAAGTAATGCTTTACGGCGGATTATGAGGCCGGCGCTGGTACCCTACCCCGTCGAACTATAGTTCTCCCACCTTTGTTTGTCTATTATTACAAACTAAAGCATTTTTTAAATAAGAAAAGGGGAAAGAAAATTATCTAATCAACTCGCATGTCGATCACGTGTATTTTTTATCCTTTACATTCTTATCGTGTTGTATAAGTAAGTGATAAGTAAGATTGGGAATATTCAAAGTAACATAAAGATGATATATAGCTAAAAGTATTTAATTTTAGCCGTTTTATGATGCGAATAAAGTTCTAAACATAAATTATTGCTACAGTACTCTACAAATCCTTTTTAAATTGCTCTATTGAAGGTAAGATGAATTTAAAATAATAGATATGTTCATATTCTGTGCCTTTTCCACAATCGCTTCCGCCTAAGCTTCGTCTAGACGACACGCTTCGCCGCCTGAGAAAAATGTTTCTAAGAGTGGAATAGTATCAATAGAAATTACAGTTGAACTCTGCACGACGCCCCTTTTTCGAGTGTCAGGAGGTCATTCACAGTGATTGTTGAATGCCAGACCAAGCAGGAACCACACATAAGTAAGTGTGTTAACATGCATACCATGAATTGAATTTGCTTTGTATTTATAAATTCTTTTCATTTTAAATTAGTAGTTCTATTGAAATATGAAAAAATACGTATTTGGTTATATCAGTGAATAATCAGTCGTACTAAACTTGACGTTTCAGGGCAGTGCCATAGATATAAATATAGTTTTGGATTTCTAGGTAGATAAGTGGGCTGGTTGTAGTAATATTTTTTTGTCAATAGGGCAACCTTATTATACACATAACAACGATTCATTATTTTATTATTTGTTATAAGCAAACCATGGAAATAATGAATATAATGAATTCTGCACATTTTAGTAACATTAAAGATATAGATAACCTCATCTCTATTATGTTATAGTGGATGATAATGAATAGGTTCACTATAAAAAGCCATACTGTATATGGGATAGTATAAAATCATATAACATTATTTCTAGCTCTATTTTTCAGACACTGGTTACAATAATAATATGTTGGTTATAAAGTGTTCACTGCTTACAGATATCTAAAATCATCTCAAAGTAGGACAGTGTTCTACCTACAATCAATCACAAATCCTACTCCTGTAGACTAAGATGTAAACCTCGCAAAATTTATTTCCTTTACCATTCTTAAAATTACAATACGTTTTATCTGTTGCTGTGTGGTAAAAACAAATTGGGATGGTGGTGCGTTACAGCCGAACGTTAAAACGTTCTGCTACCGCTAAATCTTTTTTTGAAAATAGTTGGAAAGTTCTAGATTAAAATGCTTTGTATATGACCGACTGCTGGGCATATGACTTTTGCTACAACTATAAAAGCCCTGGAAACTACACTTCTCATAAAATTGCTATACGTATCTGCAATATATATGCAAGATGAGGCTTGTTTTTGGCTTCAAGTAGTTAAACCTTGTGCACACATAATCTTTATCACTGAATACATTAATGTACTAAAATATATTTTGGTACGTAGTTTAAATATATCCACCGATACATACCCACCGATTCAAACCTATACCTATCTTATACCAATATAAAACCAAAATAGAACCTATCTTAAGCCAATTTCTTGTTCAATCCAGTATGACAGATATGTTATTTAATTCCTTTTTTATTATCGTTTGAAATACCGATTGGTACTATTTATCGACGATATTTCTTGTTATCGGGGGCTTGTAAGCTTTGTTAAACGTTGATATGTATAAAGTAAAAACCTTTTTTGTTTTCACTTTACTTCATAACCCTTAATTTTAAAAAGCACGAACTATACAGTTAATGTTAACATCTATAGAAATAATAAAATTGTAACTCACAACCGTCTGTACAGGGAAAATCTGAGAAAAAACCCGAATGAAGCCCTCGTAAACGAAGTCGGCGGACAGCAGCTAGCTTTAATGTATACTTAATATTATAATTAGAATAGGTAATTAATTTAATATATATTAATAACCCTTCTCATTTTGAGATTCTCATCTGGGACCTGTGCCCAGCAGTTCAACAATAATAGTTTAGTAATGATGCTCATGATGAAAAGGTTTGAATACCGGTTTAGCTTAAGGTGTATATTAAGGGGTAAAATAAAATAAAATCTTTAAAGACTTAAAAATAACTTGATATTATTAGTGATTTTATGAAGTATAATAACGACACCTCATATAATATATTGCAGTATATAGGTCCTTAATATTATAAGTATAGTAAAATTCAATACATGATAGCTTAGAACTATAATACTATGTGTATTATTTATTCATTCTTGTAGAGTGGCTATGGACAAGTGCGAGGAAACTTCCTCGAGTCACGTGAAATGAGCGGCCTGCGATTGCGACATATGGTAGGCGCCGGTGCCAGACGTCTAGACGGACCGTCGGCAGGCGGCCGCGGCGCGACACCTGAAGCATTGAAGGCTCTTCGGGAAGGCCGAAATCCTCCCCCGCCACCGAGACGCGACGATTACACACCAGACGCACTTTCTACCTTATATCACTAATTACGCAAGTCTGCGGGTACTCGACTTACACTTCACAGTTAATAGCATTGCGACGGTACCGCAAAATGTCGGATATGCATTTGACAAGATTTCCTTTCGTTATTATCATAATGCACGCTGTCTGAACGAATACTTATACAGGAGTGGTAAAAACTCCTTATATTTGGCAGGATAGTAAGATAGATTAATGCAAAGTTTTAGACAGAAAGACTAGACTAAGTGATTAAATAAAATTGAATGAAGTTGGCAAAAAGGCAATCAGACAAGGTTACATGTATTATGTAGGTATACTACGTTACGTCAATTGGAGCAACATTCAAACTTATGTAGGGTATATTGGGAGGGCATGTTGAAATAACCATTTTGCCCAAGAATCCACGTGTTTTATAGTAATTGAGCACACAGCCCGTCTAGTTATTAGTTTTTTCAAGAGTTTTCCAACATACGGAATTATTATAAAACAACGTTCTATGGTAGTTCGTAGATATAGAGTAGTTAAAGTTATAGCTTACTTAAGTGCCTACAGTAACATGCCTACTTAGGCATGTTATACATTGAAGTGTAAGGAGAAAGCGTGTCTCTATTTTAGGTATCCCTAGTGTCTCAAGAGTTAAATTGAATAAAGAAATGATGAAATACAAAAAGTATACAATAATTAATGGTGGTTAAAGTTTCTCTGATATTAAGCCAGGTAATACGGTTACTTAAACTAATAAATAGTTGATCAAACTTGCTCTACTACGCTCGCGATTACGTACCGACTTTATATGAATAACCTAAAAAAGTAAACTTTATTTAAAAAGCTTTTGATTTGAAGAACTACTCAACATCATGTGTTTAGCTAACACTGTCACTATTAAGACCATTTGTTGAATTGTATTTGCTGAAATTATAATCGTTTTCTCGACATTACATAATATAACTAATTTTAGTGATGTGGGAAAAAGATTGTCTTATTATCACACCTATTTAGATAAGTTTGAAAACCAATCGGTATAAGAACACATTTTCATATAAATTTATCGAGTCGTGTCAAAAAAATAAATGATTGCGGATGTACTTACTGAACAACTAAACTAACATGACACATTCTGTGTAGCCGCTTGATAAAAACAATTATCAAAAGGTTTTGAGGAAAATTTGCAATATGTGCCCAGACTTTTATCATTCATAAATATGTAATCAACTTAAATTTAAATACTGATAATAATTGTCGCAAATAATAAATCAGTTACATGAATAAGCCGATACGTTGACTTAATCGCTTAATTAATTATGCTATTGTAATGTTAATGTCATTTGCATTCAGTATGTCTGATATATCCAGATCTGGTGGAGGTGATATTGTTGGTAGGCAGACGCAGTGCAAACATTGGGCTAGACAATGTGAAGCTGTCTGCAAACGAACAGTATCAAGAGTTATCGCTGGCTCGCTGATAACGTGATATTGATATAACAGATAATGTTTCTATCGGCTTGAATACCTGCATTAATGTACATTGGACTTATATCTAAAGTCTACCATCACGAGTTGCTGTTACATAAACAGGAAGTTATACTTCTAGTAATTATTAATATTCTTGTTGTTTGTGGCGACTCATACACTATCATTATTTCTATATAGGTATCTATAATCAAAAAAAAATGATTCTTGTTTCATATTCTTATAAGATACAAAAACAATTATTTAGTGTTTAAATTATTTTAAAATATTATTTTAAAATACTATTTTTAGTGTTTAGAATCTTAAAGGTCAATAGTTCCCTATTAACAAGTCCCCTGCGTCTGATTGTCTGCCTATCTGTATAACTGTCACATTTCCTATCAATAATGGTAATGGGTTGTTGAAACAAGATGAAACATTCAAAGATTGTAAAATATATAAATAAACTAGTGAGTTTAGCGGATTTTATTACGCTCTGAAAAAAAAAGTATAAGTTACTTTTGCGGAAAGTATGCCAGGTTGTACTGGATTCAAGTTCAGAAATATAAGGCTTATATCCGATTCCAGTACCACGTATTGGTTCCAATTGAGAATCTAAACCATTTTCGGATCCAATAGTCCACCCGTTTATGAGTTCAATGACATACATACACGCACAGAAGAATTATATATACAAAGATAAAAATATTGTAGTATATCATCGTCGTCATGATAATAATGTCATCATAATAGGTTACCATTAAGAATGCACTGGTCACGAGTCTTCTCTGATAATAAAAAGGGTTAGGCTATAATCGTACACATAAATCAAGTGCGGATTTACGGACTTCATACAAAACACAACCTGTGAAACTTCTTCACAAGCCTTATTTGTCGTTAAAACAAGTGAACAAGCAATGCACATTCACATGCACGCATAGTGGCAATATATGATTCAAACGTCGTAGTGTGATCATAGTCGAAGTTCTGAAGTGAAATAATAAATTACCAAAGACGTCTAAATATGACTGACTGACTGTAAATCTTGAAATAAATGTAATGAAATAGCCAATAAAAAATATATAACCGTTTAAGAGCTAACAATTTGCTCATTTTAAAGTTATTTTATTATATGTTGATTTATTTTAGAATTTGCGCTATAATCATATATTTGTGCTTATATATATTAACTTTTATCGCAAGAACCAAAACAAAAGATAATGAAAAACCGTGAAAGAAAATCTCGAGACCCATCGTGATTTTCCTACGGGTGTTTGTACATTCATTGCTTTTGTTTTTTGGCATATATGTCATAAGAATTCTATGAAAATGTCAACAGGCAACGTTTTAAAATTACCCTGTAAATTGCTGTCCTACCTATATAATAGGTACAATAATATTTGTACCATCATAATACAGTCCAGTAAGAAGTTCAAGCGTATCTGTTACTTTAACAAAAAACGTAATTAAACAAGTCGTACATAATTTTGGAATGAGTGTAAAATGTCAAGACATTTGACCTCTTCAGGATTTATAGGACAAGTGGGAAACCTGCTCATTAACTGATCTTTAATTTCTCAAAGACTAAGTCCATCATAAGTTTTAAATTATATATTTTATGTGAAAATCCTAAAGATTTTAGAGTAAAACTTTGCATATGTTTCATTTCGTGTAAAAACTTTACTGTTAAGATCTGTATCAAAGTAAAGTCGGAATCTAGTAACTACCCATGGACTGACTTGTTGCATGAAAATTAGTCATGTCATACAATTCTTAGATGTTTCCGATAATGTTATAGATATCGGTTCGCAGTATTGTGGCCGAGACAGGTGAGTACGTAACACGTAAGCGGGTGCAGCGGGCGAACGTGCGAGACGCGCCCGCCGCTCGCTGACTCACGTCTGTCAGCTCTGTCTGCCACTCTGCCATTGTTTGGCGTTGCTAGCGACGGCCGCGCCGCCAAATACCTATACGTACACTAAGCCGAGTCTAACCGAGAGTCGAGACACGAACTAGGCCCGCGCCCTCGCGCCGACCTTGTCTCGACACGGATTTATTCATGCGTCACCGAGCGACACCGTCGCGGATTCCACAATATTCCGAGTTACTAGCGATTTATAGATAATGACATGTCAGATGTGTTGTAAAATTCCCTCTGTTACGTGAAATGAGAAGTATGTTGTTCTCGTTCTCGTTATCATACATATGATTTTTCTAAATAAAATTTAATAGGCAGGTGTTCAACTAAAGCTTCCATCATAAACTGTTAGGTTACTTTACCTACTATAGTAATTTATCGTCTTCATTACTTTGTAACTGGTATAGCTTGTATATTTACCAAATTCATTTGCCATTCAACATTTCAGACTAGACCTGTAACTTGCTTAATGGAGCAAGAGCTGTGGAATGGGGTCAATTGCTGCTCGCACAACGTGTGTTAGTAATCGAAATGCTACCACAAAATGATTGTTAGCCCTATCTATACCTTCTACCACGATTGACTAGGTTTAAAGGCACTTTTATACCATAGGTAAGTATATATACTATTTATAAAGCTAAAGTTTTATTTTAGCGAGAATAAATTATAATACTTTAGAGTTCAAATAGGTTATATTATTGTATACTCTAATTTTTTACCCAAATTCAATCGAAAGGAAATGTTTTTTTAGGAAGAAATAAAAATAAATGTAATATATGAAGATAAAATAGAACCTAGGAAATAACATATTAAAATAAAATTTAAGTACATTCTAATATAAATTATAAAGTCAAATTTCTAGGGTTTGGAAAGACAGCCTAAAACCTACACCGTCAGTCCGCTTGACTTACTTTAAATTTTATGAACCTTTTAAATCATTGTAGAACTTTTTTCAAAGAATTTGTATCATTATGTTGTCTTCTTTACAAGAAACACGTTTTATCAACGTGTTCTGGTTTATTTTATCATAAAAAGAGTAATTTATACAATCGGCAAATTTTTGTATAAAGATAGCAGAAACTAGAGTAATAGGAGGCGTCTTTTTTTGTACGGAACCCTTTTTTGCACAGGACACGAGTGCTAATTGCAATTGGATATTTCTTTTATTTTTCAGTTTATTCTATATTGTTCTCCTAACAGGTGTTTAAGTCTCGTTTTAAGAGTACTTTACATTATACAAATGGCAAACGAACGCGCAATCCATCTGAGCTGGGCTATAGCTCATTGACACCTGCCACATTTTTTATGATAACGAGAAGGAAACTATTACGCAGGCCACTCCATTTCAATTAATCAATGCCGTCCAAGATCTATCTGAAGTCCATTAGCTATGTGCTTCTACTCTTAATGACTAAAATGGAACGCGTTAAAAAGTTAATCTACCGTATTACACCTATAAGATCAGCACGAAGCACGCTATACTTTAGCTAAAGGGGTAGAACATGTTTGATGATGGTATTGGTGGAATTACTAAATCATTGTATTAATTCGTAAGTTGTCAATAGCAGTTGGATTCAGGAATTTTAGTTCTAACCGATATCCTTAATGAGATTGAATGACATGTATTATACAAGGTTCGACAGAATTCGCTCGCAGGGCATCAACAGTTCACCTCATTATCCAGTGACTTCATACGCGCTGTTTTTTTGAGCACCTACTCAAAGAGCCTAATTACCTACCTTAAAGTGTTGACTTTACAAACTTTGTATTTAAATTGTTTTAACTTTGCGGTGATTTTTAATACTTAAGTCTATTTTTTGTTCATATCATACATAAAACTATTCATTCCTTGTTTGTTTATCTCAGAAAAGTGGGAGAATGCAAAGTAAACTTAGACCAGCCAGGACAAGGAGATCGTTGTAGGACTTAGTCTGTCTGTTACGGCGCTAAGGGTTTGTCGGAGGCCAGTCAAATTCTACTCTACCTCCGCCGCATTATGGTTTTTCTACATATTATATCAACATGGACTCGCTACAGAAGACAACACACGCCGCGAATGACATCGTTTACAAGGTAGACAATTTATGTGAAACTTATCTATGATACATCTATCCTTGAGGGTGATGAAGTGATCCTTGAGGGTAAGACCGACTCATATGGCGTAATCATTAATGGCATAACGGTCACTTAAAACGTCGTGCTGCGCCAGTAACAAAAAGACATTTATTTTATAACGAAACGTGTTTTTGTTTTTTTTTTCTTTGTACCAAATCTGGCAAATAGTCTCGTTACAGTCTCGGCTCAACCAAATTTCGCGTTGACATATGTGTGATCCCCCTAATCTATTGTGTAATAGTACAAAATATACCTGTATTTCCTGCATGACTATGTTCATAATGTCTTTTGATAGTTACCGTTAAAATGTGTAAATTTTAGAACCACACGGATTACATACATGAAATTTTGCACGGCAAGAATTGATTAGGAAATGATTTTGAAAATTCATCTAATGGTCAATTTGTCGAAACGAGTTTTCATATATGTATGTTGAGCGATAATTCTTTGCCATGTGAAACGATTTCGGTCATTTTTTTATATAAAAATTGATCAAACACTATAAATGAGGTATATTACAAAGTAACGTACTCGTAACACATCTATTGTTAGCATAGAAAAAGATATTTGAAGAAAACTCTTAAGATATCTTTGAATTATCGAGATATTTATGGCGAAGTAAATGTGAGTGAAAATTTACCTTTGTCGATGTTAGTCATCATCGTATTACAGTAGGTAAGTAAGTTTTATGGAAAATATTTCGAATTATACAACAAGACTTAATATATCATATAATATATCGATGTATTGTAATTATAGTTTTGGTTATATTTGTTGTATTTGTTTCTTTAAAACGCTTTGGTACATTATTAATATTCGCTTTTTAATAGGATACTTCTGAATTAATCATTGAAGTTACTTTGGTTGTTAGATAAATTGCTTAATGAGAGAAATAAATCATGAAAACGGCTGAGCTTCGCGCTGAAATAAAATACATGATGTGATTCTCACAGCGTAAAGAGGTTGGCAGACGTCTAGCCGTTCGTCGCGCCGCCTGAAGGCTCTTTAGGAAGAAGGCCTCCAAATAACGCTCTAACACCGAGACGATTACGTTCTACGCTACAATCACTTAATATTATGCAATAACTACGCATTATAAGCTACATATTATTTTATAGGAAGGTAAATGATAGGTCATTTGTTAATTTGTGCATTTTAATCTGTAATATTGAATTTTAAGAATTAATGTTCAATATTCATGATTATAAAATATAGCTGTAATATGTATGTAGTATTTTGATATGAATGCACGAGTAAGATTGTAATCTTACACAGTCCTGTACAAATAAACGTTATAATGCTAATACCTAAAATGTACAATTAATTTACCAGACTTTTAAGGAGCCGGATACTCTAAATTAATTAATTAATGGTACGTATTTTTATATTTACTGTGAAAATTTCTTACTCTCACTCTGTATTGTATATATTACTTAATAATAATGTATTTTAATAAACATATGCAAATTGTTCATTAAAATAAGTAATAATGGACATAAATGCCTGTTACCTGGTTTTATCTTTTAAGATAAATGTATATTTGATCGGTTTTCACTTGGATAATGTTATGCAGGAATAATAGGATCAATTAAATTGAATGATATATCCGTACGAATTAATTAAAACCCGTAAATTAATAAATAAATATGTAACAAATCTTTATTTTTTACATAAATATAATTATTATTAAGAATTTATCATTCGTATCCAATCACACGATAGATATTTTTGGATTTATTATCATTTTATCAATGCAATGTTGCAAGTGCAAAGTGATAACGAACGAACGCTTGCTTCCAACGAACGGAGGCTAGGAACATTCTTCGTTGCTTTAGCGAGAATCCACATTCAACCAAATACACGCTTGGCGTTAATAGTATCGTCAAATAATGTATAGCATAAGTAATATTCAATCAAAATATTATTATAACCGTCATGGATTGACTTATATTCTACTAAATGCTTATTTCCAACAGTTATTTCGTATGTATGTATCAAGTATATACCTGAAAAATAGCTTGGCCAAGAAATACAATAATTTGGAACAATTCAACGTATCAGTGTTCACACAATATCAAGGATCATAGACAAATTGCCGATATTTTTTGTTTGTAACGAACCAATTTAAATATTCATATAAAAGGATATTGCACTATACGGTATTTTAATAAACAACCATGGTCAAATTTACACGTATTTGATAGCAATACTTTCTAAATAAGCTATCAAGTCTTGTAACAAGTAGCAAAATTGGATTTGTAAGTAAACAATGGCGGATCTACCGGCAGGTTGAGTAGGCTTGCGTCTAGAGCGGCAGATTTTGGGGACCGGATTTTTTTTGCTACCTCATAGAAATCACAAAGATTTTTCATGACGGTTTTCTAATGTCTTACAAATAAAAGTCTCCAACAAAATTTGCAGCAATTATAATTATAATATAGTAAATAATTTAGTGAATAATTTTACCGATTTCAATCCTATATATGGACTGTTATATGTAGCTTAACTACTGTGATTATTATGTGTAACCTCAAAATATGCCCAAAAATAATTTTACGTGAAATTTCAACGAAATTGTTCGGTTATAAATGTAATGTAAGCCATTACAATTGTATAGGCAAAAGGGCAGCAAGAACTTTACAGCCTATACTTTGAAAATGTCTAAATCCGCTACCGTAAGCAAGTCTTTCGTCTCTGCAATATTGCTAACGTTTATAACATTTTATAACATAGCGAATGAATAATATAATAGTAAAACATCGTGCAGTCGTTTCAAGCGCATATTGCAAATGAGTGGACGTCGATGTAGGTACCCAGCACGAGATTATGGGTGCATTGGCGACGTCAATGTACGGATTATTCGAGAAGAGTGAATTGATGTATGTAGGTGCGGGGTGGAGTCGTGGGGGCGCGAGTGCATTCCATGCAACGTGTACAATGCACCGGAGCCACCCGCCGCCCAGTTTCCACTGCCCCCACTGGCCATTGCCATCGACTTTGTGAGCATTTACGAATTTTTTATCTACAAATGCACGTATATGTAAAAACGTACAATTTACCCACGCTTATTGTACTGTACGATATGTTAAGGTAAACTTCTCATAAATGAGCAACATAAGTATTAATAAAATAAAAAAAATATGCATGTCATGGCCAAGTCCTAATTGTATTTTAAATAATAACGGTAATAGCTTATTCATCAAACAAAACAAATAATTTCTTGCGTTTTTTGCTTATTTCGAGATAATTATTTAGGTACCAAACATAAACTAATAATACTTACATATGAATAATAATAGATTCCCTATATGTATTTTCAAAATGACGACTAATTACCGCCATCGTCAACGAACTGGATACTTAATCCAATTCTTTATAAAATATTTGTTGATATTACATTCTTTTTTGTAATATCAACAAATATTTTTATGTATGGTTTTGTTGTACCTGTTATTTATTTCATATGTTAATTGAAGCTGTTATATATTATTTATTATTTGATGTAAAACATTAAAAAGTCATATATTGCTTAGTATTTAGATGTCTGTGTCTTAGTAGATACTAAGAAAGTAAAAAATACAATGTAGATTAGATAATTTACATTGAATTTTTTACTTTGAAATTTTAAAAATAAATTTATTATTGTAAAGGACAGAAATGTTTAGGTCCACGACATAATTTTCAGGTTACAAGAAAATTTAAAAATTAAGTAGTGTAGTGTAAGTGACTATCAAGGATAAAATTAGGGTCATAAGGAACGTATAAAGATAAAAAAGATAAAAGTTGGGTAAAGTCCACGAAACCTTTAATAATCTAATTAAATATAGGATATACTATATGGGTATCAAACATTTTACTGATCAAGATAAAATTTACGAGACATTAAGCTTTTCACTTGTTATGTCGTCCACGCTTATGAATAAACCATTATAGGTATTAGCGATAAGTTCCGGTCGGGTGAAAAGGATCATTAACGTATCAGTCTTTTAAGTAATTGAAATAAACAAGCCCACTCCACACTTAATCTTAAATAGACATTGTTGCCTATGGCCATATGTTTAACGTCATATTGTAAGGTACTGTACTGGACTGTACTGATATTATGCCATTTTATGATGGCATAATTAAATATTGTGATGTGATGATATTATTTTGACGTTAAATATATATAATTATAAATAATTATATTATTATAATAATATAATAATTATATTTAAGTAATTTGTTAAAATTTTTAATACATTAAATACTTTTTTATGATAATACAAAGTAACGTGACAGTAGGTATAGAGAAGATAGGATTTAAAAAAAATATATAAAAAGGGCGGGATTTGAAAAGAAAAAATGGCGGTGAACATAACGATATATGTAACCGAAATCTAAGATTAAGACGATCTTTGCGTGACATGTGAAAACCAAATTGAAAATGAATCTGATCTTTGAATGAATGTGATCTTTTAAAATATGATAGATGTTATACCTGAAGTCGATCACAAATGACGTTTTACTCTGACTTTACCTGTAAGTTTCCCTTTTTACACGGAGTTTGAATCTTGCCCACTATCTTAATATCTTTAAACTATAATACAGCAACTTAACGGCGCTGTTATAAAATAGCATTGATGTGGCGGTGGAGATGCCATAACAGAACTACAAAGTTATATGATTATTGTAAAGATGAAATTCTATCACGAAAAACTGTTTTTATTGGTGTTAAAAAACCATAATGGGCGTGACAAGTAATGTGTTTGGTTGGGATTATTATACATACATTTTACTGTTGTTTAATTCGTAGGAATATAAGATTTTTCGAAAATATATGCATATTTATGTGTACATTATTTTACACATTTTGTCAGTGTGGCGAACTAGGGCTAGAATAGGAAGTCCTGTCTGGTATTAGGAAATATAACGCCACTATAAGGCAGCGGCGCCTGTCAGTTATATTCGATGGAAAGCAAAGACTTACAGAATGTATATAAGTATCAAATATTCTAGTAGGAGCTAAGCCGTGTTAATAAACGATAACTATCAACATATTATTGAAGTGTAATTTACATGAATTTCTTAATCTTAATAATATGTCTGTTTATCTTAATCAGTAATGATAATTAAAATATTTATTTATTATAAAGGTACAAATCGGAAACCCTTTGATAAGATGCTTTGTTGTCTGTTGGGCTCGCCACATAGTTATTTAATTTATGTCAGCAATTTAGCGGGATTTACATATTAATGTCGATGACCTTCCATTAAAAAAAGATGTTTCTGAGTAACAATTCAAATATACCTTTGAGATGTGATGAACTTACGTGCGGAAGTTTCATAAAAAATAAATGTTCTATAGGTATATCGTGTTTTAAGTAAGAAATATACGTTTCCAAATATTTGTGAACATCGTAACGGTATTACGGTCTACAAGAAAGATAAAAAATGACAAGGAAGTCCATTGGGAAACCAGTAAGATGGAAGTCCTGTTTGGGCAGTGTGGCGTGAAATGTGGTAAGAATGGCCGGATGGCAGCTAAAACGCCGGTCGTGTTCACTACGTAACGCCGCCGACAAACGAGTTCAATCTACTTACTAGAGTATCTACTAGCATACTTATATATGTGTATTTATAATTTTTATTATGTTCATAGAATCACCAAGATTAACAGCGTTTTAAATAAACTACTGTTTAAGGAAATTACGTGACCACGATAAAATTTAATTAAGCAAACTGATTAATCTTTAGAATTGTTAGCTTTAAAAACTATCCTCCTTTGTTAAATTCAATTACAAAATATTTTTTTATGCTGTTAGAAACGAAATTAAAACTGAATATGAACTTATCTTCGAATCACTACGTTATATATACTGATGGACTTATAAACTGCATCAAATTTGATATTTGATGATTTGATAAGTTTGCAAATTTTAGATTAAAATTAATGAAAATTACGAGACTTGCAGTAAAGATAAAATTATAGCCGGGAATAAGTTATGTATATAGTCTCAAATTCGTCTGTTATTAGGACAAAAAATTATATTAATTGGAATAAGTCAGTGTTTAATAACATTGATGCAGTTTATGAGTCCGCCAGTGTAGTTATATTTATTATGTTCCTTCAGGTCTTAGTGTGAGACATAGAAAAAATAACATTTATTAAATGTAAACCTAATTTCTAACTTAATAGTTTTTTAACAGTAGATAAGTACAATTTTCAATGCCACTGGACTATAATCATATTACAGTGATCCTAACATGAATATTTATAACCATATATTGTAATTTTTATACTTAATGTAACGAAGTATATTCATTGCATTTAAGTATATAAACATTACATTTGTGCATATCACACTGTCAAATAAAACGAAAGCTACACATATTTAGTTAATAAATAGGTTATTAACATTTTATTAATAATATTTTTTTATAATTGTAAACTCCAATCTCTATTTCTATTTAATATGCAATATATTGTATGTAATTAAATGATGCTTTAATTTAACGTTTAAATTTAACTCTTTTTTAAGTAATTAATTATATTAACACAAATATTTGAAACCTTTGAAATAAGCTATGATTTTACATTGGTTGTACGTATATGTATGTCGCCAATACGTCGCATGCATGTATTGGGTTCTGTTTGTCTCTTGATTATATCTTATATCACTCGGAGACAACACACAAACTAATTAAGATTAGATTAGATAATTTATTTATTAATAAGTCAATTTCTCTCTTATATAAGGCATTCGGAAAAAAATACACTAAGAGATAAAGAGACTAATTTTCTCGACAGACACTAAAATAAACAATGTAGATAAAATATTTTTGGACTTATCTTACATTCAAGTTAAATCCCAATCATTATGGCACAAAAAATATGATAAATTTGGGATACAATGCGGTGTTTGGCCGAAAATGACCGACACCTTTATTCGTCCTTTAAATTGTGAATCAGCGGTATTTATGTCTTGAAATAAAATTTACTGAAAAGTTATAGTTTACTGTAAAGTAGTTAACTAATGTCAGAAGTCACGACAAATATCCATATATAAAATAAGTTTTTATATTAAATCCTCTGAATAAAATAATAATATTCAATGTTTTTATTTTATTTAGAAGGAAGAAGGTTTGACAATTGCCTGCTGCAACACCCCTGCTACTTGTTTGCCTATTGTATAAGTGTAATACTGCTGTACTGGGTATACCATGCAGCGTCATGTGACGTGTTTTTGTCATCAGAAGTGATATTGATCTACTCATGAATACATATGCTGAGCTACATGGAGTTCATTGCAGTTCTTCATTGTTAGCAGGAAATGCTTAAAATCAAATAGTATGCATGCTCTATTTTTCTTATTCTCTACAAAAACACCGTGTAGTATCTTGGTAATTTCTGTAAATATCCCTTCAAATGCATTCCATATGAAATATGATACCAACAGACACAATCTCCTATAGAGCTATAAACGTATGTTGGTCAAAAGTATGCCTTGATCCTTTGGAATTTTCTGCTTTTTGACATTGCTATGACGTTCATTTATATTTAACTTTAAAATGGAATCTACAGAGCCGAATTTCACTCACTTTTCATAATAATTATATCATTTAAAATCTTGGCAATGATGTGATAATAAGATAAAATTATTACGCTCCCCCCTCCCCCACTTTATAATACACTTACACGCAATGCGACCATCTCAATCCTCACAATTAGCAACGCATCTATACCCGACATTAGAGAGGACTTCTGCACACTTTGGTGTTGGTCGTGGATGTTAATGGGGTTAAAAGATCATTCAATATAAGGTGGTGTGCACGTTCGTTTGTTACTCTTCCTACTTATGCACTTATCTTGAAATGGGCTATAGCCATATATATTTATGTATATGCACACAAAATACACGCTTATAATATATTATACATATAAGCGTGTATTGTGGACATATCTGAAGGTGCAGTATTAAAGATACAAGCACGCAACCTAACGTACTTGTGTCTAAGTAAATACAGTTGTTTGATGCTAACTTGCATGGAAATGTTTGTATGTGAGTAGTATGTAGAGTAGTAATATATACACTTTGTAAGTAGATCGATGCAAATTGTGTTACGCCAATTTGTAAAAATAAAAGAACTTAAATCAATAGCAGCGACTGCTGTCAATAAGGTCATAACGTATGACAAAAGGACGACGATGTTTCATAAGTAAGCGATAGCGGACAGCGGTGACATGACGTGGTGGGCCCGCGACGGTGACCCTCTGTCCTTGCGGTGACATGCACCTCGGCAGGTAAGGACGGCAACACGTCAACAGCCGTCTACACTATTTGCAAACTCCT